>DWDX01001377.1:0-19014 GCA_018245675.1 Agara michaeli | reverse complement strand
TTTAATAATTTCACGGTCACACAAAGGACAACTATACTTTAAAAGAATCTAATAATACAAAAAACTCCATACGAATGCCTTAGCCGGACATTAACAACGCATGAGAAAAACAACAGTCCATAATTAGAGAACTTAACGGTGTATCTCGGAGGCTGAATGCTAAAGCCCGAGGCCAAGAAAAATAAAATAAAAAGGTAAATTATTGGCAACCCGACCGCTTTGCCGTCGACAGCTGCGAATTGGCGCGAAACAGGTTTTGGCGGGAACAGTGACGTCAGCTGACATGTGCCTCCTCAGATTTCGGGCGTTCTTGAGGCAAAAAATGAGCCTCTTTCATTTCGGCGATCCATTCGATTTTACGGCTCCTTATTGTGATGTTACAGCTTTGTCTGGCAGCAAATTTATTTGTTTGACAGGTGATCTTGGTGCATCTTTTGCAATAGAAATCCAGTGAAAATAAATTATGTAGTTGTGTGCAAGTTTAAGTTTCTATTCAGTTTACGTATTAACAATAAACAAGTGTAATTTGAGTAAGCTTTACAACTTCTTTGAGAGCAATGCTTTCGTTATTACAAAACTTGATACGTTATTGGCTCCTATAATACAATACAATTGAAGTTACACAAGTAGTTAGATATAAAATTTTGCAATAGAAATTATCTTTCAATAGCTATATTATCTTTCGCGATAAATTAGCCTTCCAAAAGTTTTTACTTATCACGACGATCAGGTCGAAATATTTCAATGAAACAGAATCTTAGATACTTAACGAAGTTTGAATGAAGACCAATATTATTGACATTACGATCGGAATTGAATTTTGTACTACAGCTGCGTAGGCACCTATTCGTAAAGTATGCATGTACCGTTAGCAAATATTGTCTAATACTTGAATAGGATCCGTGAACGATGAATATTAAGGTACCTACGCCATGATAAATTCAAGTGTAAGCCATACTAATATTACCTATATATATTATGAAAGTAACTTTCTGTCACTTTCTGCGTTGACGTTAGAACATGCGTTAAAAAAAAAACAGCATTTTCAATATTAAAAATCAAAATTAAGTTGGATTTTGTCGTGAACGAAGATCTCAAGGTCGAAACGAAAGTGTTTTAAATAAACACTTCTTTAAAAATTATAGGTATTTTTGAATAGAGAACACCCATTTTTTACATACGCCCAGTGAAGCAATACCGTAGCGGCATGCTAGGCGAACACCAAACAACTATAGGTAGGTATATAGTTGTTTGGCGTAGATGAGACTAAATATACTTAAACAGACTCATATATATATATATATATATATACATTTATGTGTTTAAAGTTTATGGTACAAGTTACGCCATACAATACCGGTCACATATAATACCTATGTAAATTACCTTCTTATAGCAAAAACATTCCACATCTGAACGTACTGATACACAGTATCAAATCCTGCAAAGGTACCAGTACCCACGACCTACGGCGACTATTATAATGTTCAGTAACTTGGTTCTAAAATAAAACTGCGCTAGTACAAAAACTAGCTAACGTTATTATCACGCTCGGTTTAATACATAGTTCATTATATTATTCTTTTAATGAATCTCATGTTGTTTAAGCATAATTACTGGGTCAGTTGTCATTAAAGTAACACCGTCAGCTCACCGTGGGAATTTTGATTCAAACTAACAAAAAACATTGAGTATATTACATATACATATTTGTCTAACGCTATAAACTCTGATTTTGTTAGTGATACTCTTCAAATAGTTACATTTGACACAATTTCGAAAATACGTATCGCTATCAGAAGTTCAATGATCCCCAAAACAGACATTGTTATTTACTGTTTATAATCTTATCAATACGCTTCGACCAACAAAGGAAAGGTTTGCCAAGCGTAGAGGTTATGGTAGCGACGTGAGCTGTTTACTAGGAAACAAGTATAGGTATAGGCGTGTAGGTACCTAAGAGGAATTCCATTGCACACCATGTCTTGGGCATAGTCGTAGGAATGCAGCGGTATCAACAGAGTTATTGCACAGATGTTTATTGAAAAGGAGTATTGAATAAAGATAATTATGATTCGACACCTACCCACCGATCGGGCAAAAAATAATATAACAAATGTGCACGTTGTTAAATGCAAACAAAATTTACGACAATAAAACTTACGAGTTCAATAATGACGTGAAATAGACCAAATAATTGGGAAGTCATTGCACTTATTCATAGTGTGGCCGTGCAGGAAACGTGTTTTCCTCGAGCCCTACGAAGCGGGCGGCTTACCTGAGAGTCAGTCCGGACGTGGTTCAAATTATTCACCACTAATCCGTTGTCTGAGCCCATTGGATCCATTCTGCAAAATCATCATCCACTCACAATGTCCAAGAATACTGCTACTAACGTACAATACAGTCCATATCTACGAATAGTCAAAACACCGCCGCGAACTTCGCTCACCAACAAAAACAATACACGACTAGATAGAATTAAAAAAAAAATCACAACCACTGCACTGCCGCTTGACCACCGGTTAAAGCTTCACTGACTTACATAAAGCTAGTCAAACCACCGCACCTCAAACCGATAAACCTCAGTAATGTCATAATGCTATGAACCACAAAATATACTAGCACGGGCGAAACCGATTGCGCGTTGCGTTTCGTACAGATCAACGTCTGGCCGATCCTAACTAAGGACGCCAGGCGGCGAAAAGTTAACCGTGCGTGATTTCTGGGCACTTTCAAAACCAAATGGTCATATAAGCTATCAATCTTTGCATACCAGAGTGGTGCGATGAAATGGAGATTCTCCGCGGGGCTCGGCCGCGGCGCGAGTGAAAGGGACAACGTTCTGAGCAGGTACTCCGTCCCGAAGTGGGCGAACAGTATCTACAGGTTTTGCTCTCCCACTACAAGAAGGCACGACACGGACTCGAAGCCTCGGAGCTTGAAAGTTAAGTTGTAGTTGAAAAACATAATAAGCGCTGCGCGGTCGACGCTACGCATCGGACGCTTATCTACCAAAACATTACCAACTTTTTTTTTTAAACCAATCTCTTGCACTTTTTACATTAAGCCTAAACTGACTTTTCTTTAATCTCACACAGACCAGGATTTAATAATCTTTACGTTACAGTAAAAACACACAATTACATGTACATGTAATATGCGTATTTAATTAAAGACGATGAAAAATACCGATCACCGTTCCGTCCTGGATCAGAAGAAATGATGGACGGATAAAATGGTACGGACCTAATGCATCCCTGGTGAAGGCCGCGGGAGTTAACCTCTACACAGGACAATCTTGCGCAGGGACGACCGTACACGAGAAAATGAACCTAATAGATACACACTACATGCGCAGCGTCGTCCGCACGCACACAGACGCAGCCTAGGATCTTACCTGGCCTGTGTTGCTATGTAATTGGCATTTTTTGTAGGATACCACTTTTATAAATACAATGCGCTATGCCGGTGTAGCTAAGCGACGGTCTGGTCATTCGACTCGCCAGCAACGGCGAAGGTATAATGATGAAATGTTACACCTCGAGTCGGTATTAAAGCGCGTGCATCACCTAAATGGAATTTTCAACGGTGCGCACGAGGTCGGTGCTTACCTACACTGAATTCATAATTTTTTATCATACAAAAATAATCCTTTCCACGGTTTCATTTATGTGGGATTTAAATTGAAATCAATTTGGAGTCAGTCACTTTTTTCTTTTCATATTTGCACATAATTCTACTAAAGTTTACTGCTTAATGTTTTGTAATGTTTAATATATTTCAACATATTTTTTGAGTAATATTTGAGTAATATTTTGGAAGTAATTTGGATTACTGTATACTTTTATTATTTTTAATTTCTTTTATTGGATCACACCACAGTTTATAGGTATAGCATATTAATTTCTGCAGACAAGCACAAACCTATTTATTGCACAACAAATTCTGAGTTTCTAAATTTATACAGGACCTACCACAATCATTACATATTCTATTAAATGCATGTATAATTAAAATTAATTGCAATCATTTTGTAACCGGTCAAGAACACTTCAACGTAATTTATGAAGAGATTTTTTGACAGTTACGTCAAAACACGTAATCCTTGCAGCAATATGTAGGTTTACCGAATTATCCATTTCCACAGTAACAGCAACACCGACAGAATGTCATGAACAAAAAGGAACTCATTTTCATAGTCACCACATCAGCAGTCGTCTCGTGCGTGGCGACTGTTATCGACAACCACGCGAGACGTCGCCCGTGATGGTATGACGATCTTAATAATTACTAGCTGTGCCCACGACTTCGTCCGCGTTTGAATTTTATTAAAAGCCTAAGTTACTCTTTATTACATTAGCTGTCTGCCAGTGGCAGTCTCGTCAAAATCGCTCCAGCCGTTCCAGAAATTAGCCGGAACAAACAGGTGCATTTTTAGACAAATGAATATAATATCTAGTGATATGTGTATTAATAAAAAAAAAACATCTGTTTCAGGACTATTAACATACAATAACATATCAAAAAACAATATCTCCAACATACATAATGGAATAGAAAAAGATAAAACAAGATAACAGTTCAAACTTAAACTTTCATCATTCAAACTTCATTTTCTTAACATAAAGATATCAAACATGATCAGGGTGTACAAACCTTACCGCCTGTGGCGTTTGAGTGGACGTAAGCATATACGCGATTGGTTACGGGACCGGGAAACGGCGAGGGCTGGCCACGACCTGAATCAGAGGCCCCGCAAGCAGCTGTTGAATCTGGCCGGTTTCGTGCTGGCCTCGGCGTTCGGTTTCCTCTACTCGTACGGTTGTTTCAGTCCAGAGAAGTACCTCGCGACCATTATTAAATCGAGCTACGGCAGTGAAAACACCGGCGCGCTACCGCCTTGCCCCTCGGAGAAACCGGACAAACCATGCTCGAAGTAGATAGAAACGTCTGGATATTTTGAAATATAAGCAAAATACGAAGAAACGTTTGGTTTTTATTGCTCACCTGTTAAAATAATTACAATATCTTAGGACAATATCGTAAACTAGGTTGGAGTAACAAGACAAATGAGTCTATGTATATGTATGTATACTTTTTGAAATGTAAATTTATATAAATACTTTTACCTCGACAAATATTCCTGGGCGGGTTTCGAACTGTCCTCAATTTTGCAGTCAAATTTCTCTTAATCACTTCACCACTGGGTCAGTCAAAATGTTATATCAAACAACAATATTAAGATTACATTATAATGTCATAGATGTGTTTTAGAAATATTGCATATAGGGATTGTTAGAATCAGCAAATTTCATAGTCTATTCAATACTACTACTATTCTATACTAATTTTTTATACGCGAATCTATGTTTGTATGTTTGCCCTTTCACGTTTAACTTTAGATATGGATCGATGTGATTTTTGGTATGGAGATAGTTGAAAGGCTGGAAGGGTGACGTAGACTACCTTTTTCGCGGGAAAATATCTTATTTTCACGAGAATGCACGTTTTAATCGCATTACTGACGCAAAAAAACGATATAACGGTATAAACCACAGGTACCAGGCCGTACATAATAATTACAAGTAACAAAGATAGTATATTCAATTATATATCGTACAAAATAAAAAAAAAACAAATTATACAAGTTTACAAAAATCTGAAAGGAGGCTACTTAAAACTCACACATTTAACCAGTAACAAATCATAGCCCTGTAGTTTTGTCTGTGATTTTACCATTCGTGTGCGTTTTTCTCGAATTGTTTTATTTGCATATCGGGCAATGGAGCAAATCGTTAAGGCAATCGTAGTTTCAGTATCCATAGTATGCGCATATCATTATTACATCACGCAAAAATAAAATCCCCACCCACCGAGCATCAGTAGTAAGTAGCCGAGGAATCTATTGATAGAGGCTAGTCAAAATTCTCCGCTTTTGTCAATCTGCAGTTCAATGACAAATTTGACAGAACACGAGTGACATATATACAATTTGATAGCAATTTAAGAGGTCGCCGATATCGAGATCCCCAACGAGCAATAATGGGTAATCAAACTAGCTGAAATGGAAAGGAGAGAGCAGCTGCGGCTTATTTTTATCGTGATATCGATGGCTTCAGCTATTGGCTATTCGTATGGTTTGATCAATTTCCCCGGTATACCTTTGCGAAGTACCAGACCAGAAACCCAAAAATCTGACGAGAAAAGAAACAAGTTCAAGTTCCACAACAGAGTTCTTAGACATGTTGACGAGTGATTGACTTGTGTTATGTTTATTAGTATAATGTTATTTGAGTCAAGTTTTTTGATTTTTCGATTGATGTATATGATGTGAGGTTGAATAAAAAGGAATATGTGAGACGTTGGTTCAAGAATGTCTAATTATATTATTATTGTAACATCTCAGTTTGTCTTAAACGGGGTAGGCAGAGGACCGAGCGCCAAATATTTCTCAGACCGAAAGAGTTTCATACACTGTAATCATTTAATTTGCTGTTGCGTTTCATTAACATTTGTTATTAAAGATTCCAAATTTCACAGACATTTTCTCACAGCCAGAATGGAATACCCTGCCTGCGTCTGACTTTTTTCAAAATTATAACCTAGGACATTTCAAACGTAGACTGAAAATATATATTCAAGCACGCATGTAACATCATCGCTTTCCGTCGGGCGAAATTGTGGTCAAATGATAGTCTATTCTAAAAATCATTTTGATCCATAACCAACTTGTGACAAAAATCTACTTATTGAACTTAGTCTCGTCAGTTAGTGACCTCAGATTTAAAAGCAAAAAAAGTGATATAATAATCTATTTTACACCGGTTGCATATATGTATAAGCAAATTATAGATATACTTTTCAAAGGCGAAAAGTTCAAACTCATTTTATTTTTTCTTATCACAAATTTAAATATATTTTTAACAATATTATGCCGTTCACGCGCTTTCTTTTGTCTTTCCGTTCTTAATTCCTACGTTTTCCCGCCAAAATTATAATAGTAGTTTCAAAACACAAATTCAGAGTCCAATTAGAATAGATTTTTACACGTTTTGTAATAGGAGTTGTATTTTAAAAAAATAGGTTGCTAAGGTTAATTCTTAAAGGTTACTCCGAGAACTTTATGAAGAATAATAACAGAACATTACGAACAATTCTATGACGTATAGGTTTTTTTACAATGTATTCCTTTCCCGGTATAGCGATATTTGAATTTTAAAAACGTTAAAAACGTTATTCCTCTACTCAATTTAATAAATAAATACCCTTGATTTTTTATGTGTTTAAAAATATATTCTGAAAAATATAAAGGTAAACTAATTCTAAATAAATTTTTCTCTTCAATTATCAAACAATCTACATCAAAAGCTATAAACGCTAAAAATCTTCAAAATTCGGTTATCCGTTCACATTTGCTTGTAAGCAAACCTAATTTTTTCTTAAAAATAACTATTAAGCTGCTGTCAAAAGTTTGACAGCGATGTCTAAAACAAGCGCGTGATATTACGACAGGGAATAATTGAAAAAATATTTTCAAAAATGAAAGTTATTTAAATATATAGTTAATAATAATCAAAAAACATTATGAACACGCGGAAGTTTTTGTTCGACGTGTTCGTATTCTCTACGTCATTTTATATTTCATACAATCTCATGTCTGTGTTCATTAAGAAATATCGAACGAAACGTGTCGCTGTGAATTCTGAAAAATAGGTAAGTAAAGTAAATATCACCTCTTGTTAAACTAGCTCGTTTTATAATTATGATAATTATGGCATTTATTTCAGTTAATGCACTTATATAATATCAGGGAGAGTGAAAGTGGGCGTGAATAGCATTACTGTTATCTACAAATACGCACAAAACATGGAATGCACTCACCCGCTTTCGTCTCTTTCGTCCAGGAAATGTATTGAGATGCTGCGGCGGAGGCGGTACGTGATAGAAATACGGCGGTGTGAACATGAAGTCTTCGACTGTAACCCCGGATGGCAAGTGCGACGCCCTGGACGGTACCAAAGACCTAACTGTCCCGTACAAACTTCTGATGCGACCTTTATTTGTATACATTTTTAATTTTTTTTTTCAATACACGAACCGAACACTCCAAAGTTTCGATCACCCTCACAATTTAAAAAGTTTCACACGAATGTACGCGAAGTATTTTTTATTTAGCACAGAATATAAATTATGCAATATCACACACGGATTAAGTTTAGATTATGTAAGTAGAACTTATTTTTAATTAAAAAATAAGCTACTGAAATGTATTTTTATTTTATCTTTACTGTAAAGGACGAGGTTTCTAAGTGATCAATATTTCCCAGTAAATATTTGGATCTATAGCACCTCGTGATTTAGGTACCTTTGTTTGTCAAACATTTGGTAGGCGTGCGGACGATTAGCTGAACGGTCACAATATGAGATGCGTTCGCGGCTGATGGAAAATAATAATGCACGTTACAATTAATTATCATACTTTATCTGCTTTTTCCAATAGGCTACGTGGAGCGCAACATATCGACTTTGCTATTTATTTGAAAATAAGAGATGAACATTCGCTCACGCACTACCACGCGCTGATACACATCAACGATTTTAAAAAGTTTGTCATGACTGCATTTTGTTAACTCAGTCACCATATTTTGACGACCTACTACTACTATGTACTATGACTGTTTTCTGCAATTAGTATCAAAACTCGCAATAAATTATTGTTTTACCAGGAATTATTAAAGTATTTGGGTAACTAAATATAGTTGGACGGTAATATTTCATTAAGACAATGGTTGATTATATTTTATGTAATTACAAAAATTTGTGATCCAATTTTAAAGTTTCCCGATTTATGAATAGAATGCCATTTGAATCGAGTTCTCGGTACGACGCCATCTAGCGGTTACAAGTCACTTTAATTTATCCGTTCATACAATAATACACTAAGATCGCAGTGGCTTATATCAATCGTCACGAGATGGCGCTATAGCATTACAAGGTAATGTCTACACACAATATAACTCATCGTAACTAGCTTTTACCATCAACCACGAGATGGCGGTAGGACTCATAAGCCAACATGATATACGGAGCGTCTAATTGAAAGTCTCCGTCAAATATGGCTAAAATATAATGAGTGATGTTATAAAATGTTTCGATCAAGTTTTATAGCCGTTGGGCTACCAAAAGTATTCAATAAGGAATCAATATTGTCATGATGGTGGCAGGCAACTTAGCGAAGGCTCTTTTTGGATTCGTGTTCGATCAGGTCCAGTGCTCTTCACTCGGTGGCAAAGATAATGGCTTCGGGAGCGACTACATCTGGGCTGGTTCGCTGGAATCGGGTTTACAAATAGCCAATCACCATAAGAAACCAGTGATGCTTATAATACACAAATCTTGGTGTTCGGCGTGTAAGAACCTCAAGCCTAAATTTGCGAACTCTACTGAGATCCGCTCTCTGAGTAAACACTTCGTGATGGTAAATTTGATTGATGACGATGAACCGAAAAGTAATGTTTTTGCGCCTGATGGCACATACATACCACGGTAAGAAACATTGTTCGTGATTTTAGTATCTATTATAGCGTTAAATAATAATAATAATAATAACAGCTTGTCTTTTGAGATTTTATTTGCTTTGTCCGTTATACTTTCGTTATATTATACGAAAACAATGGAAAGAGGAACTAAACTTAATATAGCTAAAGCAAGAACATAGGAAAAAGTCTAAAGAGAGGAATTTATTTGACACATCTTAAGAATCACATTTCAAGTAGGTTGTCCACCGAAACAGCGCAATTAACTTCTGTAAAATTGTATGTACCAATCGTAGGATTCTCTTCATGTCTCCGGAAGGGCTCGTCGAACACGACATTTACAACGAAGACGGGAGCAGTCAGCACAAGTTTTTCTACAGCCGTCCGGAACAAATAGCGAAGTCCATGAGGAAGGTGCTCGACAAGTACAAACACGAACAGTTCGATGCATGAAGCATTTTGTGAGTGCGGTGTTGATTTGCGACATCTAATTTTGACTTGACTATAAAACGTAGCGGGTACTTGCCTTCTTAGCAATATTCTTCTTGTTCTTCTTATCTTCTTTTTCTTTATCTTGCCGTCTTTATCTTCTTCTTTTTATAATGCCTCCCCAACTAGTGAAGATTGGCTTTCAGCTTCTTACTGTCTTCTTTGTTTTTAGCTCTCAGTAATAACTGCTATCAAATAACTATGGTCGAGTCAAATGTGCTTACAAAATAAGCCCATTATGAGTGGACAAATACTTTTACGTGACTTTTATCCTGTTAAATCTGAGTATCATTTAGATTTGTCACATTTTATCAAATCTCTACAAGGACGTTTTTTTATGTGAAACCCGATTTTCTATTGTTCCTCCAATGTGAATGTTCTTTTTTGCAGGTTTCCCGGTCGATGGCAATTTAAAAAGACATTTACAGTAAATCTAACGATATTGTACTGAAATTTGAGATAACAATAAATACACTATAACTATTTTGTACTTTTAATGCTGTTTATGGCGGTAAAGATTCCATTATGGCTCGGCGCGGCTTTGTACAACCGCCTATGAATGTTAATGGTTGCTACTGTTGACCTATTTGTTGATGGTTTCAAAGACTTCACAAGGCACCATTAGAAAGATTTAATTTTTTATATACATCCTTTGTTGATATCTTCATTTATTAATCAAGAGTTACGTTGAAAGGTTAGAATTTTGTATTCCTTAAATCGGAATATCATTTGAAGTGTTTTTTTTAATTTTTCGGAACAGATATTTAATTGTTGTCATGAATTATGACAAAAACATTGCCGTAACTTATAAAAAAAATTATTTAAAAAGTTAAATGTAATATAGGAAAGCTACAGGAAGCTACGGGACATTTTAATGAATGCTGGATAGACTTTAGCTTTAGCTGAAATTTCACTTGAAAAAACAAGAAAGAAATATTAATATGATTATAATTTTTTAACCGACTTCAAAAAAAGGAGGAGGTTCTCAATTCGTCTGTACTTTTTTTTTTATAATTTTCTTCATCTAGATCCGAATGGTATCACTCCTCGACAAAAAATATTCCGTGACAAATTTACCTAGCTCTTGCTTTCTGTGACATGGCTTATGTGAAGCAATTTCCCTATAAAGTACGTATGAAATCAGTCCATTTGTCGTTTCTGTCACGACTTAGTATTTGCTTCTAATTTCGTATGTTTCGCCTCCTACGTGAATGGCAGCCGCGATGAGCGAACGGTAAACCATTTACCACCGCCACGATCCAAATGTACGTGTGCTTTTGACAAAAAATCTCGTTGCGAACTTGTAGACGGACTAATCTTATAAACATTTAATCCATTTCTAAAGTTATGAAATTACATAAGAGCGTTTTGTTGTTACAAAGTTTGAACAGAGTTTGTAAAGTTTGCTTCATATATTCATAATATCCCCGACAATTCTATATCCAAAAGCTTCTACACATGAATGTAAATTAATCTTAGTGCCTTTTTTATTGTTATTTTTTAACCGATTTCAAAAAAAGGAGGAGGTTCTCAATTCGTCTGTATTTTTATTTTTTTTTCCTTTATTTTCTGAAATATTCTCACATTTCACGTTAATAAAAGCTATGATTCCTAAATTTCGAAGACAAATGAATGATCATAACAAAAATCATATCAATTCGGGACAATGTCACAAATAACCCTGTTGCCCCCAAATTAGTCAGACCCTTTATGGTAACCAGACAGCTGATAGTACACTCATAATTCATTTGCTGGACTTAAGAGGGTAGGGCATTGTGTTGGCCCTTACTAGCGACGTGACTACGAAACTCAATACACCATTCGGTAAGCCCTATTAACGTTTGTACTGATTTTGCCCACCTCTGAGCGGGTACCGTTTGTTTTGCTTTATAAGGCTTTACTCTCATTTCAATTCATTATTCTTCGGTGACTACTCTACGGTACGCCGGTCAACTTGGCATATTTGAATGGAAGCATTGACTGGTAGAGAATTAAGTGGAGTAACAAATTAGTGGAATACTTTGAGTTTGTCATGGGCTGCTTTCGTCGGGGAAAAGTACCTCCTTTCCCTGGGCAATATATTTTAATCACACACGCCATAGATAACGTTACAGACGCAGTAACGCTATGACGTGTGAACAAAATTAAATTCTTTTGACCACGCGGTCAGTATTACTATATTATATTTCATAGACATAATAAAGAGTATTGTGTTGATTTTAAATGTCTTACGTATGTGTTAATTTTGGTGTCATAATTTAGCAATAATAAAGAATTATTATAATTTTACTTCTATTCGTTAAATTTGTACGCCGTCAAAGGCAACTAATAATCCTGTAAAATCTTTATATGTACCATTATCTGTGCAAATAAACGTCTTTGTCTGTGTCTGTCTCTGTCTTAGTCTCTATGTCTGTGGCTGTGTCTGTTTCTATTTCTGTGTCTGTGTCTGTTTCTGGGTCTGTGTCTGTCTCTGTCGCTGCCGCTGTCGCTGTCGTTGTCGCTGTCGCTGTCTCTGTCTCTATCTCTGTCTCTGTCTCTGTCTCTGTCTCTGTCTCTATCTCTATCTCTATCTCTATCTCTGGCTTTGAACACGGGTGAATAGGCGCAGCTGGTAAATACACAAAATACTCACGTCTTCGACGACTGGCTCCACGTACATTTCCATGGTGTTGTTTAAGGGCGGCAGCGGCATGGGGGATGCTGCGGCCGAAGAACGTCTCGAGATGCTGTTGCACGAACATTGTGACACCGAGCGACGCGATCGGGGAGATTCTCTATGGACAATGAGAGTTTTTTTTAAATTCTAACGTTCCAATACTGGACGGGGGTTTTCTCTCATAATAAAAAGGATTTTATTTTAATTGAATCCTTGGGGCCGCTGTCGCAAAACAAAATGTCCTAATGGTTATTGATATAGCCTGCAACCAATACTCCAAGGCGAAGAGACGGAGGGGATGGGGGAAGGGGAGGGGAGAAATTAGTTTTGTAACATTTGAAGGAGATCAAACTTACGTATTCTTTATAGCAGAAATCCATATTAATGTCACAAGTTCGCAATTAGCTCAGTCGTCTATCTCATACCTCGTTAACTGCTGACCAGGTTGAATTTTAAATTAAGTACAGTTTTGACTGTTCGATTAAAATTTGAAATCGGTCTACTTCGTGCCTTTTCACGCACTTCCGAGTATCCCAAAGCGGGAACCACTGGAAGTTCGCCTCCAGAAGCTAATGACATCATCATTGCTTACCGCTACGATTAGTTTAAGATCTGCAGCCGTGACGAGACTGCACGCAGTAAAATGCTGAACAACATAGTATATATGTATATGCGAGTATGTATTCTAACTGGCGTTCTGTTCTGCTCGCTCTTTTCATAACTCATACACAATAGCCTCGCTGAAAGGCCTAATTGCGGATGTAACGTCTCTCGGGAAAGGGTTCTATTTTTCTACTATTTCTTTTTCTTTTCTCCTATCAAGCCACGTACACTTTATGTTACAGATAAAACCGACCAACCAATTAACATAATATTGTTTGGATTTTCATTTGTGTTAAGTTTTTGTAATGATTATTATTTCTCCTCGTCTCAGAATCACAAGAGTCAAGGGTATAATAAACGACGCTGGACGAAGTTCACACGACCTAAAGAATATTATGCAGAAATCAAAGTTGTGCAGATTTCCTATTTCTTGAGTGATATTTGATTTTTTTTTAAACTTTCTAGTCAGTCATGCGTGTTAGGATTTCCTTCCTTAAAGCCTTGAAGTGGACTATAATGTAACCCGCTAGACTCCTTCTGGATTAAGTCAATACGGTATACTAGAGTTAT
This sequence comes from Agara michaeli, assembly GCA_018245675.1. NCBI lineage: Eukaryota > Metazoa > Arthropoda > Insecta > Lepidoptera > Hesperiidae > Agara > Agara michaeli. The sequence goes on along the minus strand of DWDX01001377.1, from coordinate 5,154 downwards.
CGAAATTTTGATTCCATTATGGAATAGCCTAGATACAACTAGATTGATTACAACTGTAGATAATGGCTTAGTCGTGGTTAGACCTAATTTCTCACTGACGTGCGGTTGATGCTAAAAGAAGTGCCGTGATGCAAATTCGAATTTAAAAATCCGAAGGATGGTTCGCTATGCGGTCTCGTGACCTGCTTTTATAAATATTGCTTCTTTTAAAACTGATTTTTAAATCTAAGTCAATCAACAGAAATAGTTACGCAATAGAATTACTTAATTTTTTTTTTTAAATGTATTAAAGACTGTCGCTGAGCAACCATACCGTCCCGTAAGAAACTACACATACATGACAACAAACAAACAAACAAACAAAAAAACAACAAAACACAACAAAAACAAAAAATTAAACTTAAACTTTACATAGAACTAAGTGGGCTAAGTCAACCAGCAGTTTCACCAATTACTTAATACACAACAAAATTATTACAAAGCAAAATTAACAAAACAACATATTATTTTTATCTTTGGGAGATTTTGTTTGTTGAAACCGAGATAAATATCAATTTGCATTCATTCATTGGCATCAACAATTCCATTGAAATAATAAAGCGACGTTCACACATTTTTTGTCGCGTTGAAACAATGGCACATGCCCTAAGATTGTTAATAGATTCAATTCGATAATAAAAAATTTCACTTTAAGTGCACAAAGTAATGCAATACCTTTTGTTTCTCCGACACACATGAAGCGTCGACTCGCGGCGTTCACACCTGCATCGTACGGGCACAAAGTAGCCGAGCTGAGGCAGCGGGCCCGGTTCAGAAGAATCACTGGAATCACTCCACTCCGGCTGGCTGAATGGGTCTATATCCAGCGCTGACGGCATTTTAACACACGCGGTGCTTCTTTTCAAACACTTCACTTTTATATTGATTCAACCTTTTTTTGTTCCGTTATATTTTTCCACCGAACATTATTTTCAAACGAATAATATATAGCCCATTCAGCATTTTTGTGCCGCTCTGCCCACGACGATTATTGCGAGTACGATTAGACCGTGCTAATTTTACAACAGAAATAACGAGAGACGTCCTGGTATTATCGTGGTTGCGTACGTATTAACCTCGAAACGATAATGATGGCGTGTAAACAAAAAATGTAGTACAGATAATATATAGGATTAAGAATTCGGGTGCGTTACCGGCAATTAGATCTAACGATATCTGGCGCCGATAAGATTGCGGAGTGAATTTTTAGTTTAGAATAGGTAACATTAACGGTCGATCAACTTCGCGTGACGCTATGAATTTTTTTTTAAAAATAAATTTTAGGTGGTTACACAGTCAAGCCTATGTCGCATAGATGTAGACGGAGATTAAGTGCTTCTTTCGTCCCTTCTGCACTCAACATAGTCGTGACACAGGCTCGTCCATTAAAGGTAAACTTGACCTGTTCTTCTTCATACATTAGCCGCAGCAAAGCGGCTCTCCGAAGTCTACTTCTCGTACAAACTTCAAATTAATCAAGATTTTCAAATAATACGAATTGGCAGAACGAGACCTCTCATCGCTAAGTTCTTAGACTACAAGTTCATACACAACTCCAATCAAAAAGAAAGACAGTGAAGACCTGTGCTTCGCGTGGGAAAAAAAAGTTTTGTTTTTTGAAAAAGGATTTTTTTTTTATAAACACGAAAATCATCTCGGTACGGCTAGAAAAAAGCCGTTACGACGATTTCAAAGGTCCGTATCCCTCAGGACGTTACGTGCAGGCGCGCGCATTCCTTCCGTTAGGCGTTTTTACTCTAGCCATGAGTCATAGGGGCGCCGACGTTAATGTGATTATGATTTTTTTTCACAAAACTACGATTAAACGGATTACTGAACTAAAACGCACGGGCTCGGATTCCTATATATTGAGCATGTTACGTTTTTTACTTACACACGTTTTAAGTTACGATGTTTTCATTGTATTTATTGTAATAAGTGTTATATGTGTGGTTTTATATTTGGTCATCAAATCGTCCACAAGACTGCGAATTCTACGAAACATTAGGGACGTTTTAAGCATATCATTTTTTGTTTTAATTATTTTATATATGATCTAGTCTTTAAGCAAGTAAGTTGTTTCTTTCCTTTTATCATTGCTCACATCAAAAGCGAAAACAGGATGATTTCTTTTAAAAAAATCCAACATTTGAATGAAAATAACAATGACACGAATATTTTATTGGGTCATTTGAATTCAACTGTAGATATACAGATAGATTTATTCGAACGGAAAAGCATTATGATGCAAAGCCACTTAGACGGTTTCTTCAGTCGTACTGGTGGATACAATTCGTCAATGTGTCTGAGCCGAACGCAAACTAATAGAACGATTTCCTATCGTGAGCCCACGTATTTGTATTCAGAGGACGCGCTGTCTGTGAGGCTCCGTCGAACATATTTTGAATAACCGACACATTGTGAACATCTCTACTTACCAACACTCAATGAACTGAACTCATGTCGACACTTCCTTTCGTAAATCGTTAATACTGAGCAGAGAAAGTAGGCGAAACTTCCAAATTTTAAATTTCTATTGCGTTCACATATTTGCAATTTCAATTGCAAATATGTGAACGCAAGTGTCAGGCAGAAACAGTTTTCTTCCTTTAAAATTTATCTTTCCACTGATACAAAATATAGTCTCGGAAACTCCGAAGCTTTCTGTTATACTTCAGCGCTTGAGAACCGCTGAAAAGCTTGTTTTAGAAGCGCCGTGCCCTCTTCTAAGTACTTCCAAGAAGAACGTATGTCTATCCGCTGACCAGAGAGAATGAAAAAGAAGAAACTTCAACAACAATACGCATCCTAACGTACTTCTTCTACGTAGTTTCTCAAAGTATTACAAAATACGTCTTGAAATTCAAAAACTTTAACATTATCGTGATAATGTAATTCGATAGGACTTAAAATTGAAATTCACACGATTTTATTTACCTATATTTATTCATATTTAATGCTTAGAATTAAATTTATTTTTTTTGCACAATCAAGTCGCTTTCATTTTTGACATTAAATACAAGGCAGTACGGACGATACAGTAATAATATCGCGTCGAAACCTTGTCACTTGAAGGTCTTTGATTTGTGTGAGGTCTAAAAGAAAACAATGACATGGACAAATCAAACGTGCTCTTAAGGACGCAGGCGAGACGGATATTCAGCCTTTTCACAGCTATCGCTTTATGGTACTCGAGATTCCGTGCCGCACCACACCAGAAATAGCTCCGCGAGAACGAAGATCTTAACTCCCTCTACCGAGTTTATGTAAACAATATATTCGCTTTATCACTACGTAGTATAAAACAAAGTCGCTTTCTCTGTCCCTATGTACTTATGTATGCTTGAATCTTTAAAACCACGCAACGGATTTTGATGCGGTTTTTTTTAATAGATAGAGTGATAGAATAGGAAGGTTTATACGTATAATAACATTTGTATAATAATGTATGCGCGGGACGAAGTCGCGGGCAAAAGCTAGTCATTTATAAATACGACAACTGAGAGAATTTCGAACAAATTTTCATAATTTCATCGACCTATAACTACACTTCCACGTCACATTATTTTTTACGACATAAGTTCCGGGGCGGATGGACGAAAAAAAAAAATTACAGGGCTCCTTGGCATACTGCCAAAAAAAAAGTATTAGTAATGTTATTGAACATTTAGTCATTCAAGATGGCTGTCTATGCAAATTACGCACTTGTGTCTTTACCGAGTCTTTCGTGCATCTTTATTATCTGTGAAAGCGTTGGTCTATAGTTAATGGCCACAAAAACGTTAAAACGTTGTTCGTTCTAATTGCTTCGTAGTTTAGGGGCAGCGACGTCGAGATTACTAACGTTATGCCATTAGCATGGTGTAAGCTCAAAAACAAATTGTCTGATAATCGTGATAAGATTACATAATTCATTAAATGTATGTCGAACTTGATGCTCGTGGGATATTAATAGAAGAGATTCATGTACATTTGGGTGGTCGATTTTATGAGATTATTATATGCTCTAAAACGTCAAGTATTTCTGTGGTACAATATTGTGTATTCTTCAGTTTTATTTATTACCTGTACCCTTTTTTTATCTATAACCGTTTGGCCCAGATAATTATAATTTAACATATTGTTACCGCTCCTATATGATAATAAGATTTACGTGTAAAGTAATAGGATTACTTACAATCTTTACAAATTGTTATGAAAACTACACCAAAGAATATGGTTAACTTATTCAACCAAAAACAAACCTTATTATTTTCATTATACATTTAACCCAGCAGACACGCCAGGTAAAGTCACCGTTGCCTACGGACATGCAACACCATGACAGATGCCAATAGGTACTTTCCCGTGTTCAAAGACATCTCGTTCACAAAGAGCGCCATGTCATAGCGCTGCAGGAATACTTCAGATGGAAGTTGATTTCGCATTGTAAATTACGCATACTTCAATATCTAGACAGACTAGGTAGCAGTCAAACGCTTGATTATGTTATTTAAAAAAAAAAGACATCATTGATTAACTTTGCTGCAATAAATGACTAACTTGCGGTTATAATATTTATTTATTTATAAAGACTTAACCTAACCTCACAGTATGACCTAATTCACTAGGCAAGTTAATATAATCACAACATATATATATATATATACATATATTATGACATTAAAAGCGCTAAAAACTAATTCCAAAGTCGTTAAACTAGCTACAACACAATCCAAACGCAAGAGCATAGTAAACACATGTCAGTTTACAATGTAATTTCGAACCGAATCCATTAAAAGTACGCAAAGCTACCAAAGAGAAGGCAGGGCGGTTCACGTGAGACCATAATGGAATAAGATTCCAACTTAATGGACCACCCGACCTAGATGTGGATAATTTGATTGTTCGTTACTCTATATCCAGAATAACACAGCTGCACTGGGAATAGATTAGTCGATTCTTTGCATTTGTACGATGCGTTTATCTGTATCTATACTAATATTACAAAGAGGAAAGATTTGTGTGTGTGTGCGTGTGTGTGTGTGTGTATGTAACCAATAGGCTCAAAAACTACTGGACCGATTTCAAAAATTCTTTCACCATTTGAATGCTACATTATCACTGATCAATATA
>DWDX01001376.1:0-19014 GCA_018245675.1 Agara michaeli | reverse complement strand
GGACGGTAGGCGATGGAAATCCTCAGTTTTGTCTACCCCTATAGGAAATCGGCGTAATTGTATAAATAAAAAAAATAACACACACACATAAATATGAATTTTGGCGAACCGCAGTGAATTTTTACACCAAACGCGATTTTTAATGTAAGTATTAAAATATACTCAACTCCAGAGAAAATATTGCCATATTCACACCCGCTGGGAGTTCATTTTACACCCAGATTGATGAGTTTATGGAAATGAGATTAAAGAGTGGACACACAAGATTTTTATCTGTGCTAATGTTAATTTTTGTTAATAAAGGGTAGATGTGTAACCTGGGGTAGCGTTTTTTATGTCAGCCTTGGACACGGGTAATACGGTTTGATCGCACGTATCATAATTTAACCCTTGCAGTGCACAAAAAGTTCGCGTTGCCATCCTTGGTAGGATTGTAGAGCTCAATTACACGATATGACTATAATCCGTGGATTTCATGTTATCCCGTACGGTCTGGCCTAAGGGCTCTTTTTTCGTTGTCCTCATTTCTATCGCAATCTGTATGTATTTGTGGTCGAGTAAATAGATAATTAAATTACAAAATTCCAATATGACATATTTACTGGAACAGCCCGTTATTACATAATTATGTACCCGTTCATTTTTTTTTGTGTGGTTTCAATATTTCAACGGTTTTTTCTTTCGTATTTGGTTAAGGGTCTCCAATTGCGGGTTAGCAAACTTCACACACCTTATACAAGCTTACAGAAAACGAGAATTCCCCGACAAGTGTGACGTAACACCCTCAGAAGGTGTGCAGTTTTCCTCATAGTTATTGCGAGTGACATTTAATTTTAAAATGAACATCAAGTCTAAGGTGCGTCGAGGGTTCAACCCTAAACCCCTCTCGATGGCAGGTTGGAGTATCTCATAGCCATCGTAATTATTTTAGGTAGTTTCAAACAGAAAGCAGAAAAAAGTATACGTATGAACCTCAGCATACATCTCAATGTATACTTAAATTTTTAACCATAGTACCTTTTTTATAGGCAATTAAACTTTTATCCATCAGTGACAAAAAGGCAAGCTGCTAAATATATCCTATTAGCGGTCACCATACCACAGACCGACTAAGCTCTTTGTAGTTTTATTTGAGAGATCGCGTGCGATATGCCACCGCGCCATTGTTGCAAGCGCTTCATTTTTAACTGTTACGAATTTGTATCGATCGATTCGAAAGGTCAGTTTTTCTCTGATCAGAACACATTTCTATATTCTGTATTCACACATAAATGCTGCATTGCAGTATATATAAATATTTTGAAGAAGGGACCGGACACAAAAAAGTAAAGTAGCTTATTTGGGCCGAGCTCTTTGCCATAATCTATAAGGAGGGTTCCACACTCAAGGAGAGCATTATCACGGAATTATGCTGATGCGAGGCTCAGAACACTGCGATGACTGCGTTACGTTTGTGGCAGATTTACTTTATAGTCAATAAAGAGGCTTTAGTGCTGCGTTTTCCAACTTTGACGTTAATTAAATCGTGTGAGCTGGACTTATAAGTAAGCTTTTGTGTTTAATGTTTATTGATTATATTTTCTTCCGACTCTTTGAATCGAACATTAAACTTGCATATTTTTGATATTATAAATACTGATAAGAATATTATTATGACAGTTTTAATAGATATAAGTAAGATAAGGTGTAATGAACAGATTTTAGGTTATATTTACAATGATAGATATGAAATCTTTGTGACCATGTAAAACCTAAACCACGACAATGAAATCCAATAATTAAGATTTACTTTCCATTTTACATTGAGTGATGTCGTATAATAATTTAGTTAGGGTGGGAATATTCGGGATTGTTCGACCGTGTCATTACGGCCGCCTTACCCTCGGACCCACCCAACGCCCGGGAAGCTGGTCCGAAGTACCTCCATAAAAAGTAATGGAGGCAAGAGCAATAAATTTTCTGGTGAAATTTTAAATTTTCCCCATTTATATACCTTTATGTACCTGCCGCGTATTTCAATTACTTGATTTTCAAATTTTAAAGAGTAAAAGCGTTGCATTTGTGATAAAAGAGAGACGTTACTATGTTTTGAAAAAAACGTTACTTTATTTCTTTCCATTATAGTTCAGACTTCATTAGTGTGATTGATTTCTCTTTACTATACTAATAGTTCTTAATTGTATTGAAATTAATGACTGAATAACTCGATGTTGGGTATCTCAGTATTTAAAGCAATAAGAATTAGGAGAAATCGTGTTAAAACTGCAGCTTCAGTTCCTTTTATAGCTTCTAATATTTTATTTGGGTACATAACATGTTTGTAAAGTCGATTAAAATGATTTCACTGCATATTTGTATTTCGCCTACGGTGTGTGCTCTCCGACTCACTGCAATGCACACAATGAAGAGTAAACAAGAGCCTCTCGATAACTCACGTGAAACAGTAGATGTGTTGAATTACATGATGTTTAATAGACTGAAGTTTATACATTAATATTGTAGATACATTAAGCAATATCAGGTCCATCGAATTAATTGATAACAAAAAGGTAAGATCTTCCCCATTTAAAAAAATGTATTACAATTATATATTCGATCGAGACGATGAAAGCTATTAAGCGTGTAGCTATAGCTACACGCGTTACTCTTGTTGTGCGGTACGGTACGGTTGTTCTCTTGAGGGGTCTAAATGAGAATTGTTTAAATCGTAATCAGATAGTTCCAGTTCAATCTGCGTTAGATGATACTATTCATACATGTTTCATAACAACTTCAAGATCTAGAATATCAAATGCACATCCGGATAACGAACATTATTGTCCACTATAATTTTCTATAACTTCTGGAAATTCACAACAATTTACAAGCGTTTAGGCTGTCATTACATACACTGTGAGTTTTCAAACTGTCATTACATGAATACATTTACTTAATACTGTCGTTAATATAATCGAACAAGGTATTAGCCAACGCAGTACCTTTAATTTAATTATGTAACGACGTGACAATACGGTAGTACGAAAAAAATAAGAAAAGGCGAAAATTGACAGCGTTGTCTTATATATATACGTGTCCACTTACATCTGCTTTCAGTATAAAATACTTCGCGAAAAACAAGTAAAGTACTCTTAATATATGCACGCGTAATAATTGTGTACGCTTTGACACGTGGAAATGTAAAACAGGCACTGCAAGTTCGAGCCTTGGCCTATTCACCAAGAATGCTAACGGTCTTGAGATGCGTCACGGAGACATGTTAGCTCAGGTCGGAGATACACTAACTATACTTGTAGCGAAACATTACTGGCGAAGACAATGTTGTTTGATGGCATATATTCAGTTACCAAATTGAGAATTATTTTAATATTGTATGTGATAACGTTGAGAGTAACGTGAGCAAAAATTCCCTCTTACTTTGCTTTTCAAAATTTAAAAAGGTTTTCGGGTTTTCATTAACGAAATCACTTCTCTCGTCCAGCGACACACATTCTCTCGTCCAGCGACAATACTATTTCTAAAATAATATTATTAAGCATTCTACGAGTTTGTGCTTTTACAATTTTGAGTCTTGGCCTATTTATTTACAAAGCATGTGGTCTTGAAAAACATCAAGAAAAGATTTTTGCTCTAGTTGGAGACACTGCCGGTAACTATACTTGCGGCTAACCATCACTTCAATGCGAGCGCTGCATTGCAGCTGCGGTCGACTACCGACTTGTATAACCAAGTACCCTAGTTCTTAACAATTGTTTTAAACAAAACCGTACAGATCTTAATTACACAAGAAGGGAAAGGGGTTTGTGAACAACATTACGGGGACATTTTGAGAGAGATCTCTGAAGAGGTTCTTGTCATTTTCTTTGTTATATAAGACACTACAATGTTACGTATTCTAAGCATACTCACACTTTATAGAATTTGATTAATTACGAGTATATATTTTTAATTACGGTATAATTACGGAAAAACATTTCTTATGAAAATAATAGCTTAAACAAAAAGCCATTTGTGACATGATACTTACTAAAAACTCTTAGTACTATAAACTATATTTGCCAGGCGCGCGTTACAATGCCTACTCTTGAAGTGAGAACGTTACTAATAATACACTCATGACAACTTCTACTTTATTGAAAATTAATCGCCTATCGTTTTTTCCTTTTAACCTACAAACACTGTGAAAATTGGTTTAAAAACATGACTAGATATGATACTTAAGCACTGAAGTGACAAATTATTGTGTTTAATTTTAAGTATGTCATGTCATGTCCACGAAACCATTTAAGATTGAAAAATTTTAAATTTCTTTATCTTCTAAGAGCTGTCGGTAGATTGTATTTTTTGTTCAAACATAAAATCGATCCTATTTGTAAATGTGCATCTACAAATTTGCTACTATCAAAACATAAACTTATCATTTCAGTTTCAGCATCATAAAAGAAATGCATTTTGAAATGGAAAGAGAGTTGTTCTAAGATATTTTCAGTTAGTGAATGGGTTCCACTATCTGAGAGTCACGCGTCGTTGCCTCCGCCGTACTCGTTCAAGCTCGTGCCAACCTCATGCAACACTTGAGAAAACGACCGTCCCGTCTGGAATGAGAGTGGCAAAGAAAATGATAAAAAAGTATGACTTAGGGGGGTGATAAAAGAAAAGTATCCGACTATTTATGACAATGATTTTATATAAACGGTTTGTAATAGAAGGTTGAGCGACTGCATGTAACTAATATGGACACGATGCATAATATTAAGAGTAAAACATTACAAGGGTAAGCAAGAAGACTTATACTATTGATACGTGTTAGATTACAAACGGGCATACGAATGGAACGCTACAAAATAATGGCAGTGACAGTGGAACGAGGGAACGAGTGGAATAATTATGCTACTTTGAGAGACGGTCGTGTCATTTAGAGCAGCTGTGTACGGTCATGATTTATAAAATAGAACTTACGCACATGGTGTATCGTAGACTTAAGGTCTCCTTCAAGGGCTAAACTCAGGCCTTGTAACATAACAGGAACCGTTTTGCCTGTAGATATTCACAAGGTGCTATTTTTTTTTCTTTATAAATATTATTCATGGTAAAAGAATACAATTTAGTTACGTTAAAAAATAATCAAAGTTATTTTCACGGTCACAGGTACGTTTGTTTCGTGTACTGGATTTTTGACCTCTTTATTGTCTTAAATCTTATTTTTGTCTATAGCAAAATTTTAATTGAAACTTTTACAACGTTTGCTTTTCACATTGTGTAGCCGTGAAAAATTGAGTGAGGGCCCTCAGGTAAAACGCTCCTCTAATTGGGTTGTAGTTTTAGAATAAAGCTGTATACATAAGATCTTGAGATTCGTGAAATATGTTTTAAGTTAAACTTGTAAAGCTGTCCATAAGTTATTCAATTCACACTTCTTGAAATAACTAGTGATTTAATGAATCTATTGCATTATTTCAGTACACGGTTTTACAAATGACCAGCTATGAATATAATGTAGATGTAAATATATATATAGAAATGTGTCAAGAACTTTATGATGCAGCATTTCTATTTTTCTGTAAAGTAGCGAGAAGTTATAAATATGCGTTCCAGTTCCATCTTGGAAAATCCATTAAAAGAGATAGGATGGAAAAAGATAAACTGAAAGCAAAGTTAGCTAGCCAGCCCGAGTTAAAAGTGTTGTAAGGAGAGCGGTTATCTAATAATGCTTTCACAACTTCCATTTTAGGAGTTTCAACGACTGATGAATTTTTTTTTTTTTATAAAAGAAAATAATAATATTCATTTGTTACACGAATTTTCACCGAGGTAATTTGACTGACCCTTTTATTAGTCCACTGCTGGACCGGTTCTCCTCTCATAGAAGATATTTTTGTAGACATTAGCTTGGCCAAGGCCAGCCTGGGTCATGCTTATAGACCTTAGCCTGGCCAAGAGCGGATTGGTAAATGTAACACACCTCAAAAACATTACAAATTTTTATGACGTACTCTAGGTGTACAGGCTTCCTCGCGATATTTTCTTTCACCTTTATAGTCAGTGATTATTAACTTACAAGACGTACGTAACAAGTCAAAGGCGCGTGTTAGGATTTAAACCTAGACCAGACCCGGCTAAAAACCAATAGACTATCAATGCTTATGTTAAAAAAACTGACCGATTCAGTTATTGACCAAAACCTTAATAAATTAACTATTTTGTTAACTTCATTTTTGTGTTTATAAAATACAAGATCAGTTTTTCATTCAAAGACATTATAGACAATTAAAATGTATGACATATTTTTATATACATATTGAAATTGAAATTATTCTACTTACCTTTACATTCGTCTTAACTATGAAGTTGACAGTTATGAAAAATTGCCTTATTTCTTAATCTAGGTTAACTGTAGGTGATATGATATAACAGATTGTTACCCAGGTCAGGTCACTGCAGTAAAGTCGAAGGATGGGCAGCATTGGTTTTTTACATTAAAATAAGCCTATAAATTTTCTGAACCTTACTGCACTTTGTTGCTATCTCATTAATGTTCCAAACGACTCGATTACAGTTTATTACATATCGGCACGTTTCATAAATTTGCAGAAAATATTTTGTATTTCACAAAATTTCGAAGCTTCAATTTCATTAATACTGTTGCTCAATAGAGGAATGTTCATGCATAAATGGATGAAATGGTGAAACTCGGGAGCCCTTACGGGCTTGCGTGTTTGTTGGGGAAACAGTAAAAGTTGAACTGCGGTGTATGTTACCGCCTCAGAGGTGTTTTGACGGAAGTCAGAATTTACGCCCCAGCCGCTTTTACAGCTCAGAACATTGAATATTGCAAACGTTCCCGCTGTGAACCGCCACACGTGCGGCTTGCTTATGGGAACTCACTATAAGTAGATATATGTATAAATGAACAACATTATTTTTAGATATAGGTATGCACACTCGTACATTTAATGTTTACAAATGAAACAAGTGTTACTTTAATTTTAAAATATCCAGTGATTTTAGTAAAGTAGTATTTATGAATTTCATGAATTTCAATTAATTCAGTGGATTACAGGCGTGATGTTACGTTTTATGAATTTCAATTCATTGTACCTATACGTACGTGAGATCGATTAATTTTCTTTTACTTAAATATGATTTTGTTTTAGTATAATCATGCACGTGAAATCATATTATCAGCCTTCAGTATTTATAGCATAGTTTTATTGTAACTTATATGTATGGTGACCGAGTACATACCTAGCGCTCATATAAAATAGAGCCGACAGCATTATGTTGTTATGATTATGTATTGGATATCCATTTTTATAATCAATCCGATGCGTTTGGTAATGAAGTCCATTTAGGATTGTATCCATAAACAAATAGGCAAAATAATGGCGGCAATTGGACTGTTCCATTAGTTGAGGTGGGAGCGGCGAAGGCCGACATCGACACCTGTAATTTATTAGATTTGTTTCACTCGGGGATAATCTCGTTATTGGCGACCACATTCTAGCGTTACATTACGCCCAGCTGTACTAAATTTGGATTTATCGGCAGGTACTACCAAATCGGCTATGAATATATTTTATTGTGCTCTATAAGCATGTTTTGCTTAGGTTTTTACTGTGTCGTTAGCTGTAAAGGTTCAAATTTGCACACAAAAGACTGTTGTCTAAGTCTCTAGTTAAACAGATTGTCCCTCTTTTATGCTTTTCGCTTATCAATTCCCTAAGTATTTGTACTGCTCAATAAATAGTATGTGGATGCAGAAACCAGTTATCATCAGACAATCTAAATATCTACTTCTTAATGTACTAATTCATATTGCATTGTATAAACATTGCATTGCTGGAGATTATACTCGTAGCTAAACCGTGCCCAATTTAAGCTCAAAATGTATATTTTTATTTGGTACATTTTTCCTTGTCATTTGCCTTCCCTATCTCGTAGTATTCGAGACAACTTGGCCTATAATTCAATTGTCATTTTCAAAACAACTAATGTATTTCTGTGAGAGTTTAGCTTTCACAGTGATTGATTTCTTTAATGGGATCGTAAGTTCAATTTTTGGAATTTATTGGAGTTTACTCCGTTTGGAATTTATTGGAGTTTAATCCTTAAGAAACGATTTGAGTTATAAGGCCCGGTACGGAAATTTTTTGAGCAGTAAAATCATATCTGAGGTGATAAAAAGTAGCATATATAATAATACATAAGTATTGAGTAGTTCCTAGTTATGTATTACTACTTTCGCAAGTTCACGAGTAGATGCGTACCAAGAAAATCGAGTTTATAGCTTAGTTGTAAATCTAAACAATAAGTTGGCGACGTTAACTTCGCTTAACTTGATATAAACACCTCTCTATAGGGCGCTATCAAAATGAAACTTTATCTATTATATTTAATAAGTTTAAGTTATCTTGTATGGAACTGTTGATACTTTTACGTTTATATTTCTGAACAATGCTGTCTTTTTTAAGAAACTGATGATTTATATAGTATTGAAACGGTTTGTGGTATATTTGAAAAAGTCTAGGTATGGTCCAGATCCTCATTCTGAGAACAGAACATGTCCAACAATTTTTAACCGACTTCAAAAAAAGGAGGAGGTTCTCAATTCGTCTGTATTTTTTTTCAATATTACTGATACGTAAATACGGCGGCAAATCTATATCTAACATTAAAAGAGACGTCCTGATATCGAACAGATATGCCTTGTTAATCCAGTAGGCCAAGAATGAACGCTTAGCGCGCTTCAAGTTACTTAATTATAAAATAAAAGTGTGATATGTATTTAGGCAAACGACCCCTATAAACGTGCCATGAACGCACAGATTTATATTCAAGTTATTGATTGTTATCACAAAACAGTGATTGTTATCACAAAACACCGGGGGTTTTCTGTTAGAAGAAAAAAGATATAATTTATGTTTGTTACCTAATTAACTGTGAAGCAAAGCGATCGTTTTTTTGACAGTTGCAAAATAATAGTAACTCGCCATATTAAGTATTCTTCACCTTTTGTAAAGGCAGATTAAGTGAGAAATATTTAATAAATCTACTTTTCCTGTTACAGATATATTTATTATTTCCGGTAGCTGTCACGTAGATATAATTTTAATAATCTTTGGTAACACTTCTAATTCGCTTACATTTACTTATTAAGGAGTTATTCGAGTTATTAAGGACGTATGTCTTTACCATTCGGCGCTGAAGAGCGTGTCATCTATTGGTACTTGTTACTATTACTGATTGTAAAGGAAATTATTTCCTCACTCGGAATTTCTTTCGGATCACCGGCCGCCCTATACGAGTAATCCTCGAAATATCGAATGATTTGCACTCCCATCATTCCCTTTCGCTCAAATATATTTCTTTCTCGAGTTTCACTTATACAGGCCTTGCGACGAACCGTTCGATTTAATATTTGATAAGAGTAATAAATTGAAATAATTTATGAAGGGGAGGCGTGCCGCTAAGACAAGGGTACCTATTGTTGGAATCTTTTGTTTGTAAGCATGCTGGATCCGGTAATAACGTTCAGGCATTAAAATTCGGGTCACGCTGTTGACACAAATTTGTAAGGGCCCTGCAAAATGGCAGCCTTGATTTTACCGTAATAACAAAGGCTTACAACATTAAAATACTAATTAGTTGAATTTTGAATCTGCTCAATAATTATGTTAATACTATTTATTACTAAAACTTAAGAATTAACATAAATTCCTCTATCAATACTGATTTATTATCAGTGGTTTTAACATTTTATTGTTGCAAGTAATATTGCAATTTATTATTTAGTTTGCAGCGGGTTAAGCTAAAGATATACATAGTGAAATATACACATATATGTTCATATATAAATAGGAATATGTTAAATACGCAATCAAACCGGTTATAAATGTATCAAATGCTTTTCAGAAAAAAAGACCAGAAAAATATCTAGTCTAGAATCAAATAGCGTACCGTCAGCCATTGTTGTATGAAAAGTTCAAATTTGACTCTACTGGGATTACAATCAGTCATTTAATTGCAATCTTTCGATTTTTATACATACCGATAATGACTCTCTAACCAATAAATTGTTTATGTCAGTAAAACAACTACTGACTATTTCAATCCATTTATATTTACGAGCCTCCTCGGTTGAATTTGTATGCGAGTTTCCTAACTAGATTACCAGCTCCGTATCGATACTATTGACCCGGCACTAAACGTAATTCTAGCGGACTATACTCGTATACGGAATGGCTGTCATTACAACAGATTAAATATCGAGAGGAAATATCTTCAACGAATTCAATCTAGATAAGTACATCTTTATATATGAATATACAGTTATTAATATTTGAAAAGGTTACCGGTTAAAGGTTTAGATATTTGGATTTTTTAATTATTGGACGCTAATATAATCTTAAATTCATAGTAGTAGTGGCGAAATTTATTGTGTTATTTTACGCTAGTTTCTTTTATGCTAAATGAGGTAAATCGGATTGTTAAGTCTGTCGGTCACAGGGATTATCTGGGCTCGGTTTCAAAACAAAGCATTCCAACCTCTTAAAGTCATATTACAAAACTTGCCCGGCTGCCGACGGTCTTGCTTTAAGATACCATTATTCTGTTAAAATACGATAGCTAGCTTCTTTTACAAGAGCTGCAGTATGCTTTACAACTACACAACATTGCCGTAAAAACAATAACAACAACAACATACCATCACGCCAGGTCCCTAACGGGGTACGCAGAAAGCAACGAGTGCCAAATATCTCTGTCCTTGCAAACCTGATGCGCTTCGTTTGCATAAAAAAAACATTTCAACTTAATTACGAGTATATATACTTTGAAATATTACTGGGAAGCTTTTAATATCTTCTGTAAATATTCGCTTTTACAATTACCTAGTTACTACGATCAATACGAAAATCAGTTTTTCCCTATTTTATCAACATGAATTAATGACTATCACTACAATAGTCAACAAAAGGATAGACATAATGACTATGAAGTAGGTAAGTATGTATATCTGTATGAAACACTCTTAAGTAAAAGTAGAAGACGTGCAGTGCTATATTTAGCGCACAAACGGATATCTAGATTTCATTACATCATCAACTGTGTAGTAACAGTAACAGATATCAGTGTTCAGGAATCCTTAAAAGTTAAACGTACTTCTTCGCAGACTGCGACCGCGGAATACTTTCATATTATTTTTCTGCTATAATGAAACAAATTAAATGTGCATTTGGAGTACGGCGTGTCAAAACGACGGAAATTATATTATCTCGAGACAACTTAGAACAATTGTAAATGACACTGAATAGTCACTTTCTACGTCGCAATCAAACGCAAGCTTATTATATGTAAAAAAACAAAGTCACACAGAAATCAATATCCAGACGTATCGATAACTTTTTTGCTAAGCACTCGAGTTCCAGAGTTTGAATCCCCATTCCCACTGTCCGCCACCCCGGAAGCCTCCTTTACTCGTCTTTAACGACAGGCAGGAGATATCCGTAGCTGTTTTCTGATCCCGAGTTAAAGAGACATGCCAGCTGTCACCAATCAGATCACGATATTCGATGTAGGCTAGCCTATATACATAAGTACGCCTAATCATTTAGCGCTTCCAGGAAAGAGCATTGACATACTCAGAAGCAAATGATTTATGATGAAACCAATAAAAAAGTTTCTACAGTGTAGAGTTAGCCGTAACTAGCATAATATTTACCTAGCACAAGAACTTATAAGGTCAATAACATCAAAATGTAATGTTTATTTTAAGTGTGTAAGTTATTGTTAATTAATATTATTTAAAAATAGTAGGTATTTTCAGTTACATTAAGCACAAATTAAATAGCTAAAATAGGCTTAGACTGGTGGTAATGGGTTATATTTAGAAACAGCAACCCGCATAATAATAATCAACACTTTAACGATACAGTCATCAAAACATTCGAAGTGAACTGTAAAACCACAAAAAACATAATAATGTAAGTACGGAATGTTCACATAATACGTGTAATACATAACATGTCTTCTTGAAATATCACATTTTTGTAGCAATATTGTCCCAACGGATTCCGCAATCGAAAATTCCTCGTGTACATTTGCGAAAGTAGACATAAAGAGATGACGTAATCCAAAGCTTCAAAGGCTAGGGTACTTCAGCGCTTTAAAATTCGGAACGATTGACATTTCTATATCTGAAATACTGAACCCGAGGAATATACAACGTAATACATTTCTGTGAGTCAAGAATATAATGATATTAAATTAATTTTTCATTTAAGCTTTCAAGAAAATATAAAAGAGTTGTGTTTTTGATTATATTTAATCTTCGATTTTTTTCATATTATAATCAACGTAATAAATGTTATCGATACTTTTAGTAATAGTTATTATAGTATGTATAGATATGTATAGTATGTAGTAGTTTTTTTTATACGGATATTTGCGCCTGGCATATTGAATGGAAATACGACAATTTCAAAAAAGTAATCGAGGTTTCGAACCTAAGTAGGTACTCCGATACCACATGTATTCAGTCATCTTGAAAAAAAAATACTACCAATTCTATGGTAGGAATGCATTGAAAATTAAATGTAACGTAGCCTTTTTTGCATCATAAATCGATGTCAGGTATATTAGAATTCCTAATGCTAAGCCGGTAAAATGGTGAAAATCTTAATCCTACAAGCGTAAACACCTGCCACCCGGTGAACGGACGCGTGTGAAGTCTTCGAATGTTAAAAATGCATTAATGCTCTATATACATATTCTATCCGATATAACTTCAGATTCTTTTTTGAGATCCAAATTCGAAACTTCTGGCTCGAATGAAATGAATTGTTTTATATATGACCGAAGCCGAATCCTCATTTCGTTTTGCTCGTACAAAGTAATCCTCAAGGGAACAATAGTTGTCAGAAAGATTTATAAAGTAGCGAGTATTGCCTAAGACTTCGTTACAATATAGGTAGGTATATATCCTATAGACATCCTTGAAAAATTCAGTTAATTTTCCTGGTATACATTTGTAATCTACGTACAATGTATATGAGTAGCCTAGTTATTTGTATTGTATTGTACACTCTAACATTTTCTTCGCGTTTCACACTAGGTGTGAATACTAATAGAATTAAGTTTTTCAAAACAAATGTTAAAACATAACTAATAAAACGTATTTAAAGTCATAGGTAACTTTTTATAAAACCTCGGCTTTTATTGAAATTTCCAAAGGGTACACAACGATGTAACGGTATAATGGGAATACTCTATTAAATTCATGAAAATCAAAATTTCTGGGAAGCAACACAAGTTTTATTAATGTATCCCCATAGCAAAATCATTTGTTCCATAATGAATTTATGTAAGTATTTATATGTCTGTTTCGTGATAGTGAAGACGTCATTAATAGAGAAGCTAGCCTTGATTACACATATACGGAGCTATTTCATAACAATGGTGAACACGGATTACCCGCTTTCCGTGTAAATTTATAGTGACTTCTTAAAATAATCCGTTTACAATCTGTCTTATCCTATTTAAAAATTGATAATTATTGGGTCATATCTTCCTAATAACCAGGACTATGTAGAAATACAGACACCGCTTAAAGAACAATTTAATCAGTTTTAATTGGACATGAAATTTACCGATCGTGACTTAGTGGAGTTATGTGGGCTTTAACAATGGCTAAGTTACGAATTAGTGAGCCATCGAGAGCGAGGCACGCGCTTTCTTGCACGCGATCTTTGTATCGTGGCCCGCAATAAAGTTACAATACACTTTTTTAGTAGTTGTTGTTAACCCAGAACTTATCAATATTAAAAATATTGGTAACGTAAGACGTAACAGGAATAGCGATGTAGAAAAACGACGTTGGATAGAAATATGTACTGGCAAGAGCACAAATATATTTCCATGGTCTCATCGGCAATAATACAATATATGTTTAAGTAATGCGTCCGAGCGTACGAACTGAATACAGTCAATTTCTAACCTGCGGCGCGCGCCTCCTTGCATGCGAGCACCATGCTGTGGCGTACGTCAGGGTTGTCGTCAGCGATGGTCTCGCCCACGGCCACGAACCGCTCCACAGCGCAGCACACGGCGGCCCCTACGCGCTGCACTGCCGCTCCACCTGCCGCCGCTTCGCCCCGGGTAGCCACCAGGCTGCTGATCTACACAACCAAAATGTTCCCTTCAATTCAACTTCAATAGTTCATGTATTTCTACCTGGCAGTAACCGAATGAACATTTAAATAATAACTTAAGATATCAGATTGGCATCCATGCAGATGTCTACCACGGATCAATAGTATCACATATTATTAGTCTTCTCAGAGCCTATTGCCTTTGCCTATTTCTATTATCCTATTATCCTTTGCCTATTTCTATTAACTAATTAATCAAAACAAGGTAATGAAAAACATCTACCAGGTGCAAGAACGGAGACACATAATATTAAAATTCATTAAAGAAATAGAGAAATAAAAGAAAACCTTTTGTCTCTTCGTAATAACTGAAACAGTGGATACTGATATAGATGATTGGAAACTAAATTACGCAGGAACTTTTATCCCTTTTACTGTCTTTGTCAAGTTGGGTGGCTTTTTACACATATAAGCATCTGCTTTTAATCCTTATTTAAAAGACATGGCTTATGTACTTTTTAAAAATTGTATATATTGATCTGACGTTACCAACCCTTGAATACAATGTACACCCACAGCTAAGAATTACGATTATAAAATATTCTTCTTGGCCATGTTATCGTTATTTTATTTTCCAACAAAGTGTTTATGCATCTGCGAGTCAAACTAACTCAAACGGAGTTTGCGTTCGTTTTCTGCATTATCTGCATAACGTTTTTATTTCTTTATAAATGAGCACAACTTGATATTTCAAACGAAAGCTTTACCCGAAAACCTTCACCTTTCAAACTCACCAGAAACTGAAATTTATGGAATATATTTAACTAAAATAAATAAATTTAAACCAGCATTTGTATATTTAAATGGATGAAACTTTGTAAGTATTTTTAACGAAACTTTATTATGAAGATCCAGTGATTTTCTTTAAACATCTTTCAAAATCTTTCATTTGTACTTTTAAATAAACATTGAACATTTTATTCTCAAACAAAATAAGAGCATAGTAATAGAATTATTAATAGAATGTCGTACTGTGTTTTTATTCCCGCTTTAATTCTCTATATTCAGTCCAATTCTAGCGTGAACCGAGTAAAATGTAAGTGACACACGCTTTGTACGAGTATATCGGTTTTGTCAGCATTGTTAATATTTTTCTAAAAGAATTTATTTACATTTTAAATTATGCGGGTTATTTAAGATATAAGTTGATAGTCTTATATAAAACTTTCTAAAAAAAATTAAAAATGTCATAATGGTTGCTTATGTAGCATAATTAATATCCTAAGGTTATTATCATTTAATGTAAAAAGTAAATATTTACAAATATTTCAGGATACACATTGCCAATATATAATTGTTAATAAGCTTGATTAGGTTTCCAGCAAGTATGTAATTAAAATAAAAGATTTCGAATAATATTTTTCACGGTCGTTAATTGCAATACCACTTGATCACTGTCTTAAAAGCTTAAGACGTCTATAGCGATATCTAAGATTAAGAAGGTCGACGCAGGACCTCTGCGGTTTAAAATTTTGATCAAGGTCATCAATGCACGCAAGCCTCTTTTATTATGGCAACCTGTTGCGATAGATATCCAGACGATATGCACATAATTTGGGCAGTCTCAGAACAGGACAGAAGAGCACGAGATGCACGACCTGCCCCAAGAACATACTCGTACCTGGGGCTCCCGGCGCGTGTACTCGTCGTCATCGGAGAGCGCATCCATGGCGTCCTTGTG
This sequence comes from Agara michaeli, assembly GCA_018245675.1. NCBI lineage: Eukaryota > Metazoa > Arthropoda > Insecta > Lepidoptera > Hesperiidae > Agara > Agara michaeli. The sequence continues at coordinate 3,129 of DWDX01001376.1, read as the reverse complement.
CGCGAGGAGCGCGCGGAGGGTGGGCGCGCGCTTTGCGGCGCGCTGGCGCGGGGGCGCACACGTGCTCCGTGGCGCTGCGTGTTGCTGCGGCACCGCGCCGCTCTGCCCGCGTCCGCCGCGGCACTGACGGGCCCGGGCCATCGATCCGCCGCCTCCACCGCCCCGCGCGCCCGCCCTCCATCGGTGCACGTGGCCGCCCGCCCATCGGCGCCATCAACCTTCCTTTGACTTGCAAGATTGCCCAAAACAACTTTATAATTTCTGCCACGTGCACCGTCTAGTAATATTGCGCATAGGAAGCCACAAAAACGTTATTACGCTACGCAGGTTTCACTTTTTTTGCAATTCCAACAGTGCCGTTTGAAAAGGCCGCCGATGGCGGGCTGTGACATTGCGACTGCGCGAGTTCCCGTGCAACAGATAGTCGCCGGGGCGGGAAATTCTGGCGTCATCCGACGCGGGAGACTCGTCGAGCAACGTCGTCAATCTACGAAAGCGTGCTACGAAAATAGTTCCGCGATTATGGAATCGCGTAAAAGTCAGCTTCGTCAACGCAATGAATAACGTCAGAGGAGACCACCGCCGTGAACTGGCAAACCGAGGAAAACGTCACGGCGGTCACGGAAGATTTTGACCGAAGCGAGGAAGCGGTGCATGCGAGGGTGTCGTACCTGCTTGATGAGTGGGAGTAGCGTTCTCTCGATGGAACGGGTTTTAATTTGCGAGAGGTCGACGTCGGCGAGGGGCAGGCCGGCCATGGCGGGCGGCTGGCGCGGATGCGACTGCGCACGCGCTCTCGCGACGGCGGCGAGCCGCTGGTCACGTGGTCGCGCGCTGCTCGTAAACACGGCTCGCGTGCACCGTCTACACTTGCGGGGATATAAAACTACACCTCGAAGCTTTTATTTTGTTTTGATTGCGAACGCCAATTATTAACCGTACAGAGGAACTTTTTATAGATATTTTCGTGGAAGAATTCTCAAGCATCGGGCCATGTTCGATTCGTTCGATGGGTTGTGTTGGTTGGTTCGATTATGAGTTTAATGGAATGACAGGTAAATTGGGGAGGATTTACTAAAGTGATACAAAGTTTTAATATTGAATTTATTTATTTACCTTTTTCTTCAATGAGAACGATATCGTAGTATTTACTTATATAATAAATCTTATCTTTAATCATTGGCACATTATCACAAATCTTGTCAATGATGTTTTATCTAAATATCTAGAAGTTATTGGTTTTCATATTATGAGAAAGACTACATCATTATGATAGCTACAAATGTCGAAAGCAGCTGTAGTAAAATATTTTATTATTTTGTAATCAATACAATAAATAAAATACATACGTGTATATATACTCTATAGCCATACCATAATCTATATCAAAATTTAATACACAAGACCTAAAATATTTTCAATGATGCAACCTATGCAAATTTCATTTTCATTCAAAAATATGCAACAAACCATTACACAGTAATTTAAAACTTACCTAAAAATACAATTCTTATCGTTTATTTCCGTTACAGTGGCTATTTCGTTATATTTTTGGTAATCCTCATCCGAAACACAGCTAGAGAAAATATATTTTAGTTGTAAGTTTACATATTATATAGGGAATTTGAAATTCTTGTGATTAAATTATTGAATACAATCCACATTTATCGTATACATATATGTGACTTAATAATCAACTAATCACGTAATCAGCACAATATTATAATTTAATGTCACCGACGTATATTACACGAGGTTTTGCCCGCGGCTTCGCTCGCGTTAAGAACTTTCATCCCCTATTTTATCCCCTTTGGGGTAGAATTGATCAAAATCCTTTCTTAGCGGATGCCTACGTCATAACATCTATCTGCATGCCATATTTCAGCCCGATCCGTCCAGTGGTTTGTGCTGTGCGTTGATAAATCACTGTCAGTCAGTCGGTCACCTTTGAGTTATATATATTTAGATGTTGTTCAATACCTTATTTCCATATAACTACATATGATTACAGATATAAAATTACACAGAGCCTATAGGCTATATATACCTACTATGATAATAATCGGACAATTAAAATATTATTTATTCTAAAATATAATCTCTATACCATACTTGTGTGCTTAAATTTACATTCAGTCAAACTGCAAATTTACTAGTCACACAAATCTTTGTCTAAAGTGGGAATTGAAGCCGCAATCTCCGGTGCAACAAGGCTAGACCTAACCACTGGACCAAGCGGCTATCTGGGCGCGCAATCCGTTGCAAAAGCTCGGCGTTTTTTCTTTTCGTGACCTTCAAAAGACCTTCCACTTAAACGGCACCCATAGTAAGAATGTGAATACAAACCACCTTTGCTATAAAACTATGTATAGACAAACTAATGTTTACATGTAAATTTAAGTTACCTTAATGCCACAAAGGGTTTAATATTGGCAAACGGAGCGACCCGTTCGCATGTAGCCCTCGATAACTCAAATATCCCTTCGAAACCTCTAAGGGTGGGTTCCGATGCAACTTCTAAGGTTTCTTTATTACCTTCTAAATAATTTCCGGAAGTAAGCCGACACACGATATTTTTATTACACCCAGACGCAGAACGAACAAATTCGCTCATCACACAAATGCTTGCCCTGGGTGAGGAATCGAACCCACGACCTCCCGTTTAGTAGTCAGGGTATCTAATCGCTCGACCACAAGGCCAGTCGAGTCGGCTATTTATTACTTCGTGTGACTTCACATAAAACAATAACACTGTCCGAAATATTATGACCCGATTACAAAAGCAACGTAAAAATATTCGCAGTCAGTACCCAGCTTTACACAGGAAAAACGTATTTTGCAGATAAATTGAATTTCATCAAAGTAGCCTTTGAGGACTCAGTGGAGCTTAGTGAAGGAGCTTTTAATATTCGTTTCTAGTACTCTTTTACGCGGCAGGTATCTAAAAGACAAAAAAGAAAAAGCAAAAAATATTCATCATTTATCGAAGCAACAAAACACGTGGAGAAATTAATGAATAAGCAATTCGTAACATCACGCCTGTAATCCCCTAAGGGATAGGCAGAGGAGTGTAGTACACCCCCACAATTCACCAGTTACGTTTAAGTCCCACAATGGAATAGGTGGTGA
>DWDX01001375.1:0-19033 GCA_018245675.1 Agara michaeli | reverse complement strand
TGAAATGTTGGGGTGTACTACACTCCTCTGCCTACCGCTTAGGGGATTACAGGCGTGATGTTACGTTTCTATTTTACTCATCGTAATAGAAACACTATTTTCTCGTTAACAAACTCTCTTTTGGTAGGAGACGGGATGATTTATAAAAAATATACCTACATACTCTGTTTAATTTAGGTAGATATTTCATTTCTCAGTGAAATTTTCAAAGACTGTTACCGGTACAAGTGTTTTGTCCTATTGCTATTTGGTATAGGCGTATTTAAATAAATAACTTGAATTGACAAAACTACGTATGTTTAACACATGCATCGGTATGATTGTTCATGTTCCGCTAAATAGGTGAAAGTGGATACCTGGGACGCTACACGCAATTCCAGTAAAAACATTTCCCGGTAATTATGGTCGTGTGATAGAATATAATTGCTGTGTTCACGCACTACTTATTTTTTTTCTTGTGTAAATAGCATTAGTGGCCAGTCTGCTTGACGTATGCTCTCAAATCGCCTTTCAAGTTTCCGATGAGGTTTGACGATCGTTACGTGGCATTACCAGCCAGGATTGCATCTCACATTTTAATAAACGACTAAATACCTATAAAGAAAAGATAGATAAAACAGTTTATGAACTTCTTAAATGTTTGAAAAAGGAATTTTACAAACGTGTATTCTAAAGACCGGAAAACAATGTTGTTGTGATTTAAAAAAAAAGAAATCTATTTGACTTCATTTGTATTTATAGAGCTGAGATTCTCTACTCCTGTGACGTCACTGGCGTCTGGCTGTACACGTGGTGTTAAAACACAAATACACAACGCATCTTAAGTTATTACTATAAAGTCTATTTTGCAATAACTCGAGCTACGGCTGTCACATTCCTGTGAACCCTTTAGGAAGGCAATAAGAACCGTTTTGAACAACACATATGGGGTAATTTGATGGCGCGTCATATCACTAATGTCTACAGATTGCAATTTAATTAATCTATGTAAGTATGACATCAAAACACGCTGCAAAACCGAATTGTTTTGAAGAAATATGCTATTGTCACCGTCAATTCGCTTTGATGCAATATGGTGGTGTTGGCTCCAGGCCTTTCGCAGTGACAGAAGAACCGTGCCCACAAGTGGGACATTAAAACATTGCAGCCATTCTTCTGTGAGGTAATAAAAGCGGCTTCCGTATTTAAATGTCTCCCACGTCAAATATGGAACGTAATTATATTTATTTTGAATATGGAATGAGTGCACAGCCAACATAAATACGTGCAACTTATTATTTTTATTTTTAATTGGGATAAGAAAAAAAAGTTAATTTGAATTTCAAATCGAACTAAAGAAACTGTGAAAACAAAACAAAACTACGCTTTCTTCAGTCTGTAAAGCACAAATATTCATCGTGTGTCAAGAGCAGATAACTTTCCGTGTCCAATCTGATTAATGATCAATAAGTTTATCTATCGTTAGGCGCCAACAATTATTTATTGCCTTATCTCAGTCAACGATAATTCGTGTAAATTACCACGGGCGCACAACGGTCGGGCTCGCACGGAAAGTCCGTTCGAAAGGGGCATTGTTATCAATCAATTCACCTACCGCCACCTTCTGTTATTGGCAATACGAGTGTGATTAACGCGGCGATACACAATCCGATTCGGTCGCGACGCGTGGCGCCGGCTCCCTTATCGCTATCGGATCGGCGATAAGCTGTCGTTACGTCACAAAGCGATCGATGCGCCGGGCCCTGACGTGTTTGGACATGTTTATGTGTCAGTTAAACGCCAATGACAATAAGTTGGCCGTACAATTAGGGTTGCCAACTTTTTAATATCCCAGAAACGTTTAGGGTTCCAGCGCGAAAATCGTATAACATTTAAAATCGACGCAAAGTTTTCGAATTTGAAATAAGAATTCAACGCGATCGAAATCGCGAGGAGCAGTTAGTTCAAAATAAGAATGATAAATACAATGCTTTTTTTCAACCTACTTGAGGCACCAGGTATCTCACAAGTACAGATCTTTAATATTATATACGTATAAGACACTAAAATGTTGTATAACACTGTGTTTGTGAGAAATAAACTGATTATTATTTTTATTATTATTATAATGTCATTGAAACTCTCCCGACGATCGTTATCGCGGCAAGCTCGAGAGCCGACAAGCTTTCGTTTTTAATTAAAACAATTACAGCAACACTCACTGGCTGGAATCTATGTGTGATGTCATTTTTTTCTCTATACGTACTCACCGTTTCAACATTAGAAACGGGTCTCCCTTTAAAATAATAGTCAATGCCACGTTACGCTGGCCTCGTGGTCAGATACCTTAACGGCTAATCGGAAGTCGTGGGTTCGATTCCCGACCGGGACAAACATGAGCGTAAAGAGCACATTTGTGTGTTTTGTGTAATAAAACACCTATAAGTATTATATACGTACAATACCAGTAAGTTTATCAGCTGTCCGGTTACCATAACACAGACATTTAATTACTTAATTTGGAATCCGATAGCCGTGTGTGGAATCGCAGTAATTTTTATTATTCTACCATTTTAAACTGTAACCAAGTTACTGGTAATATTTGTTACACTGTAATTATCACGTTGGCCAATGCGAGAGCAGGTAGAAAAGCTAAGACTCCTTAACTTACATTTGCGTTAGCCATTAGCGGCTTGTGGAAAGCAATTACTGGATTGCAATGTGCCGGCGTGTATTTGAAATCTAATAATCTTCAAGTCTCACTTGATACATAGACCTACATGAAAGCTAGCGCCGCATAGTCATTTCAACTTGGCCGGTTTATACAGAGAAGCGACAGATTAAAAAAACTTAGTCTGGCAACACCGGCCTTTGCTAATAAAATAACCGTATTTGATTTTTTCATAGATAAAACTAAACACCCGACTGCCTCGTTGGTCGGGCGGTTGCTAGCGCGACTGCCGATCGGGAGGACCTGGGTTCAAATCCCGGGTCCGGGTACTGTTGGATTTTTCTAATTTAGAATTTCTAGCAGTGACTCGGAGTCTGGATGCGTGCCCGGTGCATGGCAATAGGCTTACCACCTATTCCATTGTGGCACTTTAACGTAACTGGTGAAATGTGGGGGTGTACTACATTCCTCTGCCTACCCCTTAAGGGATTACAGGCGTGATGTTACGTAAAACTATGACAATGCTTTCGGCGAACTGCTTGTAAATATGAAATCCATTCATACATTAGCTGGACATAAGGCCTCGTCATCATCTTCTAAATTCAGGTTTATCGCAGTCTTCCTAATCGGACTTGTAATGATACTGTTGCTCCACTAAGGCACATATAATAATCATCTACATTCTAGAACAATCTAGATCATGAACATGTAAGAAAAATTCGCAATTTAACTGTTCGAAATTCAAACCCAGAGTCATGAGTGTAAGTGGGCATACCGATGTGTCAAACAGATTATTAACTGTCAATCATCATTCTCTTTTAAAATTAAGTGTAGATAATACAGAATTATGAGAACTAAATACATTAACTATAACGAAACACTCGTTAGCTTGTTGTTATTGTGTTTAAAGCTTTAAATATGTTTAATTCTTAAATGAAAATAATAGAACAGTCTTGATTTTAGAAAACTTTATACCTACCCTATACTACAAGTGAAATACAAATACATAATTTATTTACTTAGGCAAACAGAAAATATTAGTATATATGTAATAAGTAAATAGTTATTTAAGTAATGCTTTTTAGAAACTATTATCGTTTAAAAGTTTGATGAGTAACTAAATTAATACGTTTTTATAAAAGCAATGAAAATGCAGCATTTGTAGTGGATTTACGATTGTTATCAGTTTATTCCTGTAGGACTCTTTGTTTACCGATTTATTAGAAGCTATCATCAATATATTTTCAAGCATTGCTTTAAAAAATCGTTTAGAAATTCACGTCCGCATATATAACATAACAATGTACAATGTTCCACAGGTAATATAATATTAGGAAAACAATTATCGGAGTGCCTGCATTATTGTGGAACGAACGCGTGATGTATGAATGGTGTTATAAACTAAGTCGTATTATTATTATTATTTTAAATTCTGTATTTCATTGATTCTGCTGGACATTTATTTTACTATATTGACTTGCTATTCTTATTTTATTTCTTTTCTGTATCAATCATTTTATGTTTTAATTTGTATTTCAGTCTCTAAATGTAATTTTTGTGCTCATTAGTGTAATTGGAGAAATCCGTTCTAATTGATAAAAAAAATAAAAAAAAAAAAAAAAATAAATACCTACTTAATAAAGATAATCAGAGCTCATAGATAGGTAGACGCTCAGAAGATTCTAACATATTCACAACGCATAAACAAACAGATAAGCCCGTCTGGGGAACTCTGTTTTACGCTATGTCGTGAAGATAAATTAATAAGATTTATGTTAATTTTTTTAAGTATTTGAAATTTCGGTTTTTGAGTTCGGTTGGCATCTATATTTAAAAGTATTTTAGCGAATATTAAAACTTCTAGTAATTCATGGTTGTTAGAAATAGTCCAAACTTATAATTTCTTGATGTATCCACGGGAATTAAAGCAATTCTAGCCATTGTTCTTGTACGTAATCTTATGTGGCTCATGGGAAACACTCCTCTCGATGTTAAGGGTCATAAAATTGAGTCACATAATTCCTTCATTGTGACGTTTTAATTTAGCCAATAAATTCATCAACCGCCGTAGTCGGGGCGTTGTACTGTTGAATGAAAACGTCGAATACTTGAACAAAGGGACGCCAATAAAAGAGGATCGTTTCAGCACGAATACCCAACTGAGAGATTAGAGCTATTGAACGGAAACAATCTTGTATTTCTGGTTCACTTGACGCAGGATCGCGATCGGATGTTCGACTAAGTGTTCCAAGTTCGGACGCACCGCAAATGTCAATGCTGTTAAAAACGTTCACTCCCTTCATGATATTGACTATGAAGCAGTTTTTAAAACTCATAAAATTTGTTTCCACAATCTTGAATTCATTGCGAACTGTTGAATTATGTTTTAACAACGTCACCAGCGTACTTAAAGGTGGTGATTAACCATTCGAAATCCTATTTGGCATGTAGCCAAAAATCAAGTTATAAATCGGTTAATGGGTACCGCTAGAAAAAGTCCTTATTAAAAAACGCAAAATCCTTTCAGCAATAATAGTGACACGCAACGCATATTCCACAACGTGTTCCCGGGGAAATAAAAGGGACTTTAAATGAAATGCAAAGTGGAAATACGAGTACTTCATTGCGCGTTGATATCATTGGTTTTTTCACTTCAATGAATTTTAAACTAAACTTATGAAACGTGTGTCCTTTCCGGGCAATCAATATGAATAATGATTTAATGTTACGAGTTTTTAAAAGATACGGTGTCATTCGTTCTTTTAAGATTTGACTAATTTTGTTAGAATAAATTATTAAAATCTCTAGTTTAATTAATATATTGATTATAAGATCCGTATTCCCATAGAGCTGTTTGAGATTAGTTGCAGATTCGCTCACGATAGCGCTGTTTTGTCAATACTGCCTGTTCATTTGTTACTTTCACCGTATAAAAAAACAATGGTTGATCATATGTCATAATATACGTCCTATATATGTATTATGTACATATCTCGATTTATGACATACTTCAAACAGACTACAAAAGACTTCAAACATCATAACAGTAAGATAGGTATACGTCGACATATTACCAAGAATATCTACACCATACATTTATACAGCAATTTGAACTAAAATTAAATTTTTGCGAGATACGGCATCGACAGGTTGATTTCATTCGGACTTTCTTTGGATGCCATGAGACAAAAGGTCTGGTTTGAGATACATTGACCATCCAGTAATCTCTAATTGGCTACTGTCATAGAAATTTTAACACGTTACGAGGTGTGAATCATAGAAGATTCGATGATGGGCTATTAGTTATTAGAAGTATACACGGAAATGCTATAAGTAACATTAACTCCTTAATAATTTGACTCTTTTATTTCGACTGTCCTCGCATTTGAACAAAAGTCGCGTTCAAAACGGCGGCGATTCGACCGACACTTTTAAAGAGAAGTGCTCTCCAGGGAAATCTAGTCTCCCGCCCTGATAATAGTGTTTGCTCATTTGAGTGTTCTTCATTGTGTTCCACGTCGATCACTCCCATTCTACTCATGTGAGCTAATGTTAGTACTAGACAAACTAATTGTAATAATTATAAAAGTTATCGGGTGTATTTTGTGACCATGCTGTAAAAATTTTGAGCATCACCTACTTAAGTTAGGATAATGCTATTCTTTTTACCGTTTCTATGGAAGGGAGCGGGCGGGGCTTACGATGATGAAGAAAGGTATCTAAGTATCAGGTTTCCATTTATGTAGATATCTTGGCAAAATGCATGCCAGGTTAGTTTATAACTTATTGCTCGCGTATCATTAAAATATATGGGTATATATTCTTTATACATAGAATTAGCACATGGACATGATATAGCTATTCGTTCTATGATAGTTACGATAATTAATAATTTTAAACATCGGTTACTTCGTAACTAAAATCACTCATAGATGATGTTATTTGGTGTAAATGGATGTCATACCTACCTACTTGCGACAGGTGAAGTAAAAACTGGAACGATAAAGTATACCTAAAAATGACTCCTGTACCAAAATTTTATACTATTGTTTCTTTTCACAATAAAGTAAAATAAACGACTTACAATTTGCAGACGACTTACTCAGTAGTTTTTGGGACGTAATGTAAAAATATTGCATACAAACTGCTAAGCTCGTTTGAAATTGTTGACTTTAAAACGCCGAATTCTTTGCCAATTCAGTCAGCCATGGAAATGGCTTGTCAATGCCAGCAAGTAGTATGGAAATTAGCTTACAATATGGCGTTCATTCATAAGTAATATTTGTTTCATTACGAATATTGGCTCCAGTCTGAGTAGGTAAGTTAGATGTATGTTATATATACGATGTTAGTACAGTGTTCTTTACTAACATCCTAAGTCGCCGACTACTAATACAGAACGATTGTACATTTATTTAAAATTTGTTCCATCCAACAAAATACTACTGCTCTAATCTTATTCACCAGCTAACTTTATAATCGGTATTCCAAATGTTGTAAACTTTGTAAACTTAAATCATGAATTGTAACTTTATTATAAGATTACATTACAAAACATTCTATGCATGAAAATATGTGTTTCTATAAAAAATCGATTTCCTAAAAATATCTTGTCGGGTAAATGATTATTTATTTCATCGGTGTTACAAGAAATACAAATATCTGACTTTTTAATGTGTTATTTAATTATGTAACGAAACGCTATTGCTAGATCAGTTCAATTATTCCGTAATATTAATACATACATAGTATTTTAACGCATGAAATATCGTATCCAATCCAAGTAATAGTAAACGTTAGTATACAAAGAGGGTACTGGCGTCCCACAAGGGAAAGCTGCCGTCTTGCCGCTGACGATGCCTGCTACATAATATTTTCCTTCGTATATCATCATAAGCGGACCACCGGAGTCGCCTTTACATGTATCTTCTGTATTTTTACCGGAGGCACAGAGATGCCCATCAGTTAGATGACTATAATGCGCCCGACATTCACTCTTTGGAACCATGTTAACGACTGTGTACTGTTTGATTTCAGACTCGACGGACACGTTCAAACCCCAGCCAGCTGTCGCCAGGGGCAGGTTCGAAAACTGCGGGCTGTCTATGTTAATCGGCGGTAAACATATGGGGCGGATGTATTCTGAAAATTTCAAATTTTGTTTAGGAAAGTTTTCCCTTGGTTTTGGTGAACGAATTTTTTCATTTAATTTGCATTTTTTTTGTTTAACCGTCAGTATGAGTGAGGTTAACTGACTGTGACTGAATAGATGACTTACGTGTATAAGGCACAGTACTTTTAAGTTGGATTAAAGCAACATCGTTTATGAGGTACTGTGCAACGTATTCCGGATGAATGTAGACGCGTGAAGCGAAGGCCTGTAAATTCTCGATGCATTTGGTGTTTTGCCCTCTAACCGTAAAACAGTCACGCGGAAACGATCTTCGGTCGTATTCGGCGAGGGTAATTTCGACTCTGAAATAATAAAAACTTAGTGGTCTCTTAACTGGATTCTGCAATATGGCACACATAACCATTGATATATTCTTTACGTTTGCAATTTACCAATTCTATAAAGAAAACATTTTACGTTGACAGTTGCTTATTTGTCGACGTACTATGTAGCTACAGCCTTTTAAAATTGATTAAATATGTACAATGACTAGAAGTTTGAAATTATTCAATAATGATATTTAAAAAAAAACGTATTATTTCATGTAAATTGTTTCACAAATGTTTAACTTACGCATCCAGTTTACCGCCTTTGTTAACGACGCAATGAGCAGCGGTGAGAACGAAATTTGAACTGATTAAGGAACCGCCGCAACTAAAATATTTTTTCTCATTTCCATTCACGAAAGCTACGCTAAGTAACACGGTCCACGGGTACTGATCCAAATCAGCTTCTTGGCCACCTTGAATCGAATATTAGAAATATAGACAACTCGTGAGGGGTAATAATTTGTAAAATGAAAAAAAAAATGGTTCATAACATTTTTGTAAGGGAATAGGCTATAGTTAATTTATTTATTTAATTAAAGGTTTTTTTTAAGTTTACCTGCTATTCTATTCTCAAAAGTCACATTAAGATTGTTAGTGTCGTCTTCCCGCTTTTCCCTGTAGAAAAATCCCGTGGGCTGCGAGCGTTGATAGTTTGATCGAAGAAATTGTCGAACATCTGCATAATCAGTATACATAATAAAAACGCGTATGAATATTAAACATGAAAATATGGTGATGCGAAAATAAAAGCTTCCGTCTATACATATATACATCATGTATACGCCTAATATTTGATCATATGTATTTGTACACTTCTCAAACATCCAAAAATTGTATAGTAATTGCCATTCAAGTACCGCATGTATCAGATATTTCGATGATATCCTCGTTATTGATATTGCGTGATTCAGTCATGGATATTATTAAAATGTGAAATTGGGTACGAGTAGTCGAGTCAATAATGACTAGTTATTAAAATTTCGTCATTGACTATGTACGATGTACATATTTCTATAATGATGTAGGATTTATCATAATATTTTACTGAGTTGGATATAAAATGTTGTATGTTAATTAGGTTCCCTAATATATTGCAATTGCGGGATTGTATAGATCTGTACTGAGTAAGTATTGTGTGATGAACAAAATAACTGCTAATGGCGAGTGTTAGACAGTGAGTAAAATAGGCTTCATAATGAATAGAGAACAGAGGTCCCCGAACTGTTTTGTCTCCTAGACGAGATGTTTGCGATGTAAGAGACGATCAAGGTTTGAACTCCGGTCACTCGAAGTGGGAGGTTGTTCTGTAAACCACTACATTATCAGTGCTAATAAAAAATCGATAAAATTTTATGAACATTTATCTCATAGGCTATCTACTTATATGTGGATTATATTGGAAAGTATTACTTAAGTAGGTACATAGAATCTGTCTATGTCATGTGAATAATTTATGGAAGCCTTAATAGAAAGCCAACATCTCGGTCACGATCTACTGAAATGGGATCCATTTTCGTGTCCCCCATTTACATCTCATGCAGCCACAATTTTTGTTTTTACTCACTTGTACCCTTTTTGTGGCTTAGAATCGTATCCATATAGATCACTTTGGGAATCATCAATATAGACTTAATAAGAAAGGGGAGGGAGTGTTTCAATTTAGACGATTTTCATTCAAGGCGAATTATTTAGATATAGGAAGCGTTATATTCAGAACGAACTAGAATACGTCGGTATATAAAAGCATTTCAAAATGCATTGAAAATAAATAAATAATGGATATTGATAAAACTGATAGAATTGCTGTTTTGATTAATTGCTTCTAGAATAATTCTAGTCGTTGAACGATATGTGTACTTACCAATTATTCTGTTACCAATATGCATATCTACTCCGCAACAACCCGTTTCGGGGTTGGGTGGTGTTGTTTGGGGCGGGCATTGTCCATATGCATCAAATAAGCTATTCCACTGAGGGCTATTTATGACATTGGCGGGCTGTTGGTTTCTTCGGTGACTACGAACGTTGTTCGGATTCAGTTTGCCTCGACTTTTCGGATTTAATCCGGGGTTGTCCTCACTTATTCCCCACACTTCAGCGCTCGGGCAGCAAATCTTGAATTTGTGTCAGTGATATCAGAAAGAATCGGTTTATTGGAAGAACGAGTAAGTGATCGGAAGAACTGAGAAAGCAAAAATAATGATCGTTGTTGTGTACTCAATATTGTAGATGTAGAAAACGATGCTACGTAACATAAAATTAAAGGAAGAACTTAACTTAAACTGCAAGAAAAGTAGCGTTAAAAAAGGCTTTCAAAGCTTTTATGGTATTCAAAGTTACATTTGAGAATTTGATAAGTAGATAGATAAATGTGTTAAATACCACAAGATAAATCAAAGGCACCAGTTTTGTTGAACGTCGCAGGATACTCACATAATCTCCTTTTGCGGTTGCAGAAAATCCCGATACAGGGCTGCCATCGGTTGGCGGAGCTTTACAAGGATAATCTTGATACCATCGGTCCTGTTGCTCTCTTGTCATCTCTGTGTACCGCGGGCATTCTTCGATGCGTTTGCATGATTCACAAATATCTGCTCAAATTATAAAGGTAACAACAGGTATCTTTAGAAGAAATATATCTGTACCGATCTTTTGTACATTAAAAACTAAATTTATTTGATTAAATTTTCCAATATACACAGTAATCAGCTTTTGCATTGTGCCTCTATGTTTATGTATAACTGGATTTTAAATATATTTTGGTTCTTATCCGAATTTAAGAAAGTTAATTGGAATGAGTGTAGATATAAGAACAATAATACACACCTTGAGATGCTGCACGAGCTAAAGAAACTAAAATATTAACCAATAATAGAAAAAATATAAGATTTCGGTAAATATTCATCGTAGTTATCACATGAAACTGTAATGCTTATTTCGTTACCACTACACTACTATTCCGTCCACTGTTAAACCTAAAGGTTTACTGATACAATATATAAACAAAACTTCCTTAAAAATTCCTTTCTAATTATAATTGTCATTTGATTGATGATACATAGTTGTTTTCTATACCACTAATTGCGTGACGTAGTCAGCCTGACCGATAATTTTGATGGATAGATAAATGCCCAATTAAAAGATAGAACAACTCTAAGAAAGAAAACATTACGATGTACTGTTGTATCTTGAACAATGGAAATATTCAGATAAAAACAAATACCTTGTGGAGGAAAATGATACGCTCTCGTTATTACGTTTTCGATTGATACGTGGTGTAATAAAAGTACAACGCAAGAGTTGTCGAGTTTCCTACTGTTTAGGGGTTGTGTTCAAATCTCAATATAACAGAGTACCTACCTATAACATTGTAAGTAACTAAATTAAAGATTCAAAGTGTTTATATTACACAATTCATGAGATATTTCAAATTTCAATTTTAGTAATTTATCCAGTTTTTTTGGGCAATAGTTAAAATGGTTAGGAAAAACGCCGAATTATACCGAAGCGGCCACTGGAGACCAAAAACATGGAAGTATACCCAATTTCTATTAGCCGTGAAGTTGTACCTGAGACTAGTAACGTATGTGTAAATCACCCTGAAGGCTAAATTAGATCGACCCGAGTCCTATTGTTCGACCCGCATCCCAACAATGGAAGCATTGTTGTTTCTTCATACCTTCATACGTCTTCGAATTGAAGTGGCGCTCGATCCCAGAACACTGTCCGACTTAACTATTACACGTAATTCATATACAAAAGAAAATGCTTTTAAAGAATAACTATAAATTAACTTTAATAAGCTCAATATAAGTAATTGCTCTTTAAAAGTTCGTATTGGTATTTCGTGTGAATTGCTCATTGGCAAATTTTAAGATTGAAAAGAACTCAAGTGTCAAGTTACTATCGGACTAAATAATCCTTCAGAAACTCGTAACGTAATCACTAGCTAGAGCGAAGTGTATACACAGTGTACAAGGTATTGAGTGCGATAATTAAAAAAAGACACAAGTCCATGATTTTTCAGAACGTCACAAACAAATGGAATCAACATTTCCGACGACATATCCAGTAGGTAGCTAGTTCGGAATTCGTACAGCGAATTGCAATGGTAATTCGTAATTGGTCGGTTGAATACGAAAACGAAAACGTAATTTACGCGCACGCAAGCTGTAGGTGGCCTTAGTTCAGAATTCAATTAGCAGGGAAACATTCCCTTTGACGACTCGACTTCAAATAGTTGCCGTTTGTACAGCCCTAATATACATAGGCGGTTCACAGTTTGAAATTCTGCTGAGTGCACTGAGGAGTTTATAATACCTATCATTGAACGTGTTTTTGTTTTTGTTATTGTAACTGGATTTGTACAACTTATAGGAAGGAAAAACATTATTATAATTATATCATCACGCCAGGTCCCTAAAGTTCCTAAGGTTCCTGACCTGACGCCTGACTGACGGAGTTCTACATTTATCGCTATCTTTATCTCTTTATAACTTAAAGGCAGTGGCTGAGTACTAATGAACTTTTGCCATTCATGAGTACATTAAAATACGTAAAGGCTATTCAAAAATGCTTTGCTACCCCGAGTTCCAGTGTCCATAACACAGCAATACGAGTACTGCTTTTGAACGGTCAAAAACAGACACAAGATAGCTGTCATCATATTATGCGCAAGTATTTTATACTATACTCAAATTTTTGCTGTCGTTTTGGTTACACTATTACTGGCTGCGGAGTTCCTAAATGAATCGTGAACTAGTTAACTATTTGAGAAGTGGTTTGTCAGATCCGCAAACGATACTGCAACTTAGTTACGAGAAACCGTGCGGTTCCAAATTCAATTAGCAGAAAATATTCCCTTTGATAGATGTCAAATAGTTAGCGAATGCAACCCTTGTGCAGAGTGGCAACTCATGCCGAGCTGACCAAGAGTCAAAACGCAAATGAACGTTCAATCAATGTCCATTGCGTTCTTGTTTTTAGTTTTTGTTTAGCCCATAATAACAGTCAATTACTTAACCATTATCAGATAAGGATTTTTCGTTTACACTAATGGTACAAACGATATAAAAGTGATAATGAGTGCTTTGATGGTATTACTAATTAAGATCTTGTTTTTTCACCATTATATTCTATAATAGATGATCAAATGAACTTCTTGAAGTGAAATTCGATCATTATTATATGAGTTCGCTTTATTCGAAGATATAAAACAATTTTTTCTATCATATCACATAATAATTTATAATTATAATTAATCATCATATATCAATTTATAATTAATTAGCATGTAACAATTTTTTCTATCATTCTTTTATCTACATTGTTTTATATCTGAAGAATAAAGCGAATGAAATATAATAGTAAAAGTAATAGTAAATGATACTTATACCTAAATAAGTCGTGACTGCTTTATAAGGTTCAATCTATTTACATCATATGATTTAATAGGATCGACATTTTAAAGTTTCGTAACGTTACATTAAACTTATAATCGGGAATTTATACATTTTTATGTAGCAAGTGCCCATTTATGCCGTGAGTAGCGGTGCCCGTAGAATACATTTTTCGTGATATTTTAATACCAGCTTCCATTTCACTTTACAATATTTTTCCTAAAACAGTAAACATTAATGATCTTTCAATTACCGTCAAGTAGCATTTGAGTTCTTTAAGGGGGTACTCAGTATTAATAGCGGGACTTGGATTGGTGAGTATAAAAGGGTGGCTTGGTGTTCAGAGGTTATTGTACAGCATTATTGATAAATTGCCTACACAAAGATCTTTTCATCTCTTATTAAACGACCCAAGACCGTTTATCAAAATCCATTTTTTTTATGTTCTCATGGATTTAATATTATAGCAGATTATAAAAATAATTCTAAATCACTTACAATTTTGTGGCACGCAATGATGAATGTCTACTGGTAGCACTTTTAAGGTTAGGTCGGCCACAAACCGAACAGGTTTATATGAATACTGTTAATTTAAGTATGTATGTTTTTATTTTGATAAATGAATAAAAAAAAGGCGTCAGTGAAATTATAACATAAATGATGGACGTTACAATGTGTATAAAAATAATAATAATACCTAATAGTTCAATCGGGAATCTTTATAACGAGTAGGGACCTAAATATAATCACAAAAGTCACAACCCATGACGTTCACGTAATTCGTAACTCGACGGGTTCTTCCGTCGCTAACCAGATTTAACTTAATTCGGTAGCACCCTAATATCCATTTCCACAGCTAAATACATTTTCATTCCACAAATTTGAGAAATTGCTGGCTTACGTCAATTCCTCGAGTCCTATCTATTACAAAATTCGCGGTTCTTTTTACATCACAAAAACTGATCCCTTTTATGTGCATATTCATGTGTTATATTTAAATTAAAAAAATAAATTTGAATGTTCCCGGCACCGCGCGCTCGGTAACACGTCGAAAACATATTGTATGATAAAAGCGAGTGGACATTTAAAAATATAAGTTACAGTCTAAAATGTTTTATAATTTTACGGGCTGGAAAACGAATACGAATACTGTATATGAACTGGGCGTGTGATGCTTTTTTGTGTTTTATTTTAATCACAGCTACCCATAATTAGATGTTAGAAATAGAATGTTATATTTTTTGCGATTTTAATTTATTAAATTTGGGTGACACTTTTAAATAAAATCAGAAAAAAATTTCCCTTCCGAAAGCTGAACATACGTCGGGATAGGGTTGTTAATTGTTGTTTGGTTTAAAGAATTTTGTTAAATTAATATTGTTTTAATACTTATAGGACGCCGTGGGCATCGGTAGTTTAATATCATGATTTACAAAATGGCTGCTCAAAATTTGAGCATTTAATGATTGTTATAGAGGCTAGTTTTAAAAATCCATTATTTTTATTGTCATCGTACGTCGTTTAATTTGCATACACGCAAAGAAATATTTCTTCAAGTTCGAAGTGCACTGTTTTACTTGCACCATCCCGACGCTTTACGAACGCATTTCATACAATCTTCAATAAAACACAATGCTCTTTTGAAAGCGCATAACTCCACGCACTCGCCAAATGTAGGAAAGCTACTGACTGTATGTAGGTATAATGTAACCTTATAAATGAAAGAAGTATTACGTATTTGTATTTAAACTTATGTTGGGCAGTCTCGAGGCGTATTGCAATGTTTCATAGTTACATGAAAGGTTACATACAAAGAAAATAGTTTGAGAAGGACCATAAATTATTATGTATCTTTGTTTATGTTAAAACGTTTTACGTACAATAAGATATTTTCTGCTGAAATTGTTTTCGATCATCGGATATACGCTACGCCGTGAAATGCGTCTGTTTTCCTAAAGCAATCTATTTTACGTTCCTTCTCTTCAGTGAATAAGGAAGATTACTTTCTTCTCGCGGTTATAAAATGGGTATAATAAAACATTATGCGTCCCTACCGCCAGCGTTTGTGGTTGCACTCCAGCCGAGAAAGGGAGAGGGAATAAAGCAACAACACACTGGCGTCGCAATAATACGAATACGTGACAAATACTTTATGCTCGCGGTCGCAACAGACGCAGAAACGCGTACTGCGAATCGAACGATCGATTCAACTACAATTCTATACCTTATTGGATTTGAATATAGCTCAATTTTGATTCCTGATTGGTTTTACATCACAATTGGTACGTAGTCTCTCGAATATTGTAGTTTTGACCTTTTATTTGATTTCAAGTCATTTGTTTACGTGAATAGAGTCTGATATCGCGGGAGATTCATTTGTCTGTATCTGTTGTACAATAGCACTGTAATCCGCCAAACGTTGCGGCATGTCTCAATGGCTCTTGCGGCTCCGCGGCGTTGAGGTTGTGTGTGCAGTAGTCTTTATAGTCGTGCGTAAACGGAGTCTCCCCTTAGCTTAGTAACGATATTTGCAAATCTTTAATAATAAATGCGCAATATGCAGAGACAGCGGCAAATACATTGTTATCGGTTACCCGCAGCATTTTAATGTTTGTCTAATAACCGCTTAGCAAACTTGTTCAGTATTAACTTTCATTACGGATTGAGTGATATGAATTTAATCTTTGTTATTGAACAAGATTAGTTAGCTAAGCATTCTAGTAACATAATATGTTACTAACTAACATAATGTGCAAACGCTATAATGCCATTAATGGTTATTAAATAAACTGCATATTCTCATGAAAAAAAGGTGATATTGAGCAAAGAAAAGCGACTTTAGGGCGAGTTGTTATCCATTGCTTGCGTTAACCACAGTGTAAACGTTCTTTACGCACATTGATAACGAAAACATAAATAGCACTATAAATGTCACTTCATCGACAGAACACATATTCTCTTCTTAACTACTTCTAACACTTGTCAGAATTAAAACATGGAAAACCGTCAATGAAATATAATATATATCATTATATAAATTAACTGTTCTGGAGGTCAAAAATTCACCCTCATTCGAATAATAATTAGTATAAATAATAATTTGTAATTCGGCAACTTTTTTATGCCTACCTTACCTACTAAATGACCAGGCTAGTTCAAAAGTATTTTGAGTGAAAATCTGATTTGTATTTTATACATAATATGGTTTCTTTATAGCGGGCTAGTATTTCGTATAGCTAGCTGTAAATAAATTTATACGAGTAACATGTTTTCACTTGAAAGTTTTGGGAGACGAATGGATCCATTTTAATGTATTCGCCTAATTGTAACTTCGGGTAGTTACATTAGCGGAAGGGCATGGTTTATTGGATTCGAATCCGGAAATGGGTTTGGAAGCGTGTTGCTTAAATTTAAACACAGAACTCTCGTTACTCGCACAGTAGTTGTATTAGCAGTGTTTACAATACCTTAGGTACATGTTTGATTAAAATTTTATAGTGACAACTGAAAGGAAGAGAGTAGTCATTGGAAAAATTTTACAGTTCAAATTTTTTTAAAGTCAAATCTTAATTCACGCTAAACTGTAGAAAATAATTATCGTTAAATACATTGATACATATGAATAACTGTGTTACGTAGTTAAGCCTAATGCTTAGCATTACGCTTCGTTAATCAAACGCCGAGGATAAGATACGAAGGCGTTCTTTAAAGGAAGCCCATATCAAGCAGTGGATAGGCTGATAATAATGAAGCAAAGAAATACTCTTCTTTGTATATCACGTGTCTTCACTTTCTTCTTTGTTTCCTTAAATTAAGACAAATAGGAAAGAATCTTGCCATGGACACTAGGTACTTTATATCATTTGCTATAGTACACACTGTACATAGGGTAGGAGTTTCTGCCCGTAATTGGAACGACCCTGAACTATAATACCGTATCGAGCTGCGAATGAGAATTGGTAGGCCACCGAACCTTGAGCGGAGGGTGCGAGCACCTAATGGTTGTAAGGCCTTTGAATATAGCCATATCGTACCCAAAAGACGATCACACTACATCGCTTTAGTTACAGATCTGTTGTGACATGCCGCCGCCACAAAGGTATATTATATTGAGCGTTTCAGCTCAATATAAACAATACCTACACCCTTGTAGCTTGTGAACATGTTAAGACTCGCGCGTAACAAATGCGCTTATTGTTTCCAGTTTCCCCAATAGAGTGCCAAGCCATACATATTCTAGCAGCTTACAGTTGGCAAGATTTAAGTTTTATCGATTTGTATCGAAAGTGCGGCAACATGTTTGAATCTTAGGTGAAGTAAGGGAAATATTTCGACTTAGTTGTTTATAGTCAATCTGGGCACACGACTCAAGGTGAATATTTTAAACAAGTTCACAAATCTGTTTTAGAGACTTGTGTTCGGTTCTTACATTGTGTTACTTTACTCTTTTTTCGTTTCGTACTGAATGTATTTAAGTTTAATGTTTGGAAACGAAGTTACTAGTTACGAAAACTAGTCGACATGAGATATACCTTTGGCTGTATCTTGAATAGCACTTATTTTGAAAATGAACGGGTCAGAAATATCTCCCTACGGTTGGTGAAAGGTGAATTTATTTCTAATAAAACAACGGGCTACGAGTTACATTGCACAAAGGAGTTAAAAATCTCAAGTGACATGGGACTTATTAAAAAATTAACATAACAAAGAAGAAGGGTCCGAGTTAACGCATTTATTCATGTAAACATTTGGTATATTACAATTAAATGTACTATAAGCCCTCATCAGGGTGCTAGAATGTTCTAAGATTAACGACCTGACCCTCACTTAAACAATGCTATGCTAAAGTGCCTTCTTGTCAAGAGAGCACTACGGTTCTCAGTTATGCCCAAATGTCGTCATTGTTCTAACAAGTTTTAATTTAGTGACCTTGTTTACCCTTACATATTTGATGAAGGCTTGATTACAATTTGGGCCTGTGGATGAAGGACCGAAAAAGCTTAAATTATACGGATGATACATTAGATACATAGTAGTAAATCCAATAATTGCAATCTTTTTAAGTTAAATCCAATTCCATCAACCCAAAGAAACGCGCTATTTGCTATCCAGTGGTTCCTTGACTTTGCTTGTATTCTAGGATCCCATCGGGACTATAAACAAATGGGCACAATATTAACCTATGAAATAAGTACGGTGCTAATTAAACTTGTTAAAACACATAACTTTTTTCAGAAATGCCTCGAAGGACAATACAGCGTGGACTAGTAGGTATGTATCCTATACATGTGTATGTACTTTATGAGATGCTTCACCTTAAGAAATGATTGATTAAAGTATTAAACTTCCTTAACCTTCTGATTGCAAATAGCTTTGATATTGCTATGATTTCCTAACTGGCATTACAAAATTGCAATACCTACGTAGTTCAGACGCATTCCGTACAAAGTTTACATACTTTGATCGTGGTGTATCCTATAGT
>DWDX01001374.1:0-19034 GCA_018245675.1 Agara michaeli | reverse complement strand
CTGGATGTGTGCCCGGTGCATGGCAATAGGCTCACCACCTATTCCATTGTGGGACTTAAACGTAACTGGTGAAATGCGGGCATGTACTACACTTCTCTGCCTACCCCTTAGGGGATTACAGGCGTGATGTTACGTTTACCTTTAAAATAGTATTTAAAATTCTAAACGTTTATATTTTCAGCTCTCTGATTGAATCGTCGACTTACTTTAGGGGTGTTAAAATGTGTTTGTTATTTACTACAACATACAACAAAGCGTTTATGATCTGCTGAGAATTATCTTTAATGGATACTCTACATACTATTTGTATTGGAAACTACAAGAAAACTTCGTGGGCGTGTCATGGCATGTCACCCAAGCAGCATTTTAGTCCCACTCAGTCAGTAGGTACATTCAGAGAGTTTTGTTATAGACCGCATTTGCGGGCGTGATTACAGCTTTGATGGTGCCGCCGCGGAATGCAAAATGAAGTTCAAAGTTGCCGGCTTTCCTACCGCTGAGTGTTTAGACACAACATTATTACGATGATCATATTTTATCCGTCGAAGATGATGGGACTTGTGAGGTGTAAGTAAAAAAGCTAACCAGTCCACTTGTTACACGCGGACTGTACATTTGACGTTTCTAGAACGGTTTTAGTCTATGGTTTTTCATTATACATAACACAGTAAAAAAAAGCATTCCCGTTTTTTTTATAAGTTTATAAATTTGACATATTTTACCTTTTTACGTCCATTTGTCAGTGTGAAATAGACAACTAGCACGCAGAATAAGCGAGGGAATATTGAAGCGTTGCTAACGAGGCGGAAATATTATACGGCGAATGATAAACTCGTACAGATAACGAAATAATTGTTGAAAACTACAAATTAATTGTGCATAATTGCAAACATATTCATCAGACTAACGATTCACAGACAAATTAAATTACTTTATAATTATATTTCGTAATGAAGATAGAATAACTAATTATGAGCATAATAGAATTTTATGAACAACATACCGTCACGCCAGGTCCCTAATGGGGTAGGCAGAAAGCACCGAATGCCAAATATCGCTGTCCTTGCAAACCTGACGATAATTATCATTTCGTATAAGCCACATACCTCGCTTACATCGCTCACCTATTAAAAATAAAACAATTTAAGTATGTTTAACGGTTGTCTTTATTTAGAATGAAGTCCGTTACATTCGTGACATTACTTCACAATGAAATTTGAGTCTGTGTGAAACGTAACATTATTTTTAACTCGTCATTTAAATTTACCGGGACTGCATAAAGTGAATTTATAGTTTGTTATAAAAAAAAAAAACTTCACATAACAATGGAGGAAGTTGAAGTGAAATTACATATTTATAGAGTAAATTTAAAATAAGCATGTAGGTACGTCGATTGTTTTCATTGTACTTTTATATTATAAATTATGGTAATCTATTTTTT
This sequence comes from Agara michaeli, assembly GCA_018245675.1. Taxonomy (NCBI): domain Eukaryota; kingdom Metazoa; phylum Arthropoda; class Insecta; order Lepidoptera; family Hesperiidae; genus Agara; species Agara michaeli. Next base: position 17,593 of record DWDX01001374.1, on the reverse strand, counting down.
GTTACCTTATCCAGCTAACTAAATTGGGAAACACAATGAATAACTTGAGAATGGTAAAAGCGCGGCAAATGCGCGGGCGGACCGCGCTCTATGTAAACGATCTCGTTATATTAAAATTTATGGCTGCTCGTACACAGCCATTGTTTAACATACAATTGGATCTTATTTCTTACGATACGATTAAAATGAAACTGGCCACAACTTTTGTTTTAGCCGGTGGCGGCGCGACGGTCGTTGTCGTTCGAGCGACCGGTTACATTTTTCTTTTCATATCGACTTTACTTCATCGATCAATCAATTAAAGACAGCCATGTTAATTATTGAAAACACAACCTACATGTCATTTTAAATTAATATTTTGAATGTGATATTCTGTTATTACGACATGCATTTCTCAGATGACAACGTAATGGACGAGATCTTGAGATATAGCTGCATATTTTTACAATTCAAGTCTTGATCGTCCTTCCTTTAATTATTTCGTCATACATACTTTCATAATTGATTAATAACATAAGCGTACAATGATAAATGTAAATGTATTTTTAGTTAATAACAAAGCACTCGAGATATTTTGAAGCGGAATTCATACAAAATAAAAATACCATGTCTTCAGTAATCTGAAAACCATAATGTTCAACTCATTCGTTTCGATTACATTTATAATAAGCATAACGCTTATCCAAATACAAATAAAACAAAGAAAGTAGATAAATCTTCTCGAGGTATTTATAACAGACGAATAAACAGTTTCTTGTTACAAGCCGTATCTAAGATCGTAAGACACGACATAAAAGTATCTCACAGCAATAAAATAATTTGTAGAACTCGATTTGGTGTCTCTCCGTTACTATTGGGGAATGTTGAAGGTGTGAAAGGGACGGAGGGAGTAGTAAAAGGATAGTGCAATCCCGTGGCGCAGCATGTGCATCTGCTTAGAGGGAATCAAGCGTGTACATTCTGTGTAGGCAACGGCATGCGTAGAGTAGCTAATCCATACGATATTTTCTCGTAGATTTCTGTTAAAAGATAAGGTCTACATAAAGATAAGATACATCTTGTATAGTTGTATTAAAACATTTCTTGTTTGGCATGTTCGTGTTTGCAAGGATTACGATTTGTCTATATTATTGTGTATTCAATATTTAAATTGTTCCCAACTTCTATTTGACGAAATATTTAAAATGTCTATATTAATATGCGTTTAATATTAGCCGGTATTACTTATTTTTCACTTCAACAAACACGAGAGAAATTATAAAACATTATAACGTAAACCTGTCCAAATATTTTTCTGTTCGACGCATCACCAAAACATTGAGGCGGCTTTTCGGTTTTGTGTTTAAATTACGACCGGCGGGATTTCTGCCTACGATCAATAAATCAATAAATATATATGCGGCCGTGCCGTCCGTCTGTCCGTCAGACATTAATGGAAATCATTGTTTGTTTAGGGCGCCGCTATCCTTGGCTTGCCCGAAGATTGTTATTAAACGGGAGCATCGTTTTGGGGAGAAATTTCGTGCAACACGCTTTTTTAATGATATTTGTATGTATTTATTTCACACTTTTTATTGTAATGATTACCAACTTCTGTTGAGCCGTTCATTCGCTTGAAGGCAATATGTTCCGCGAATGATTGACTTATCGCTTTCGTTCATTCAATTGCAAGCGTACAGAAATGTCATAGACAATTTTCAATAGTTTTCAATCATTTTTCAATTTTCAATAATCAATAGGATCCATAGAACTTGCTCTATTTGTAAAGCACTGCTATGTTTCAGTGAACTGGCAACAATTTGCGCCTTAGCGTAGTTTATGGATTTAAACAAAAAATATACATAGTTGTAATAGAGTTGGATATAAAAGAAAATGAATATTACCGAAAAAGTATTAACATAGACGATTACTTATATTTACATTACTTCGAAATTCCGATCCGATCGCTTCAAAACGAATTGCTTTTGAAACAAACGTGCGGTGCAGGTTACACCGTAACTGCTGTTTCGAATTTCAAGAACAGCCGGCCGCCACAATAAATTTGGGTGTTTTTTTCCACCGCCGATGCAGTTGGAACGGTTCGAGGCAAAAAAGCCTACCTGCTCTCCAGCCGACCCACAATAGCGCCTTCCCAATATATTCAGTCCAACGTCGCAACATTTCACGTTTTCGTATCCACTCAAAACGTATAGCCGTACGCACAAAAGATTTCGGCAACAGATTAGTTTTCGGAAACAAAAGCGGCCTCGCGCGGAATCGACAAAGCTTTCAAATAAAACCTGAAAAACCTCGTCGAGCCTTATTTATGTCGTAGGATTTGTATTTATCGATTGTTTTTATAACACATACTCGAATAGAGAGGTTTTTAAACGACTTTTATTACGTCATTTAACACCTTACACTGCACTTCACTTACCATCAGGCGAGTTCGCAGTCAACGCAAGCCTATCACTCAATGGAATATAAAAAAAATTAAAAAAGTGACTTATTCCAAATCGACGTTACTCCTTCTACATCCACTTAACGCATATCAATGGACTTACACATAAACAACAATCGGACCTCCACTCAAACACGTTCGTGTGCACGGAGCGGAAACGTAAAGCGACGAGATGGTGGTGCAGCGCTGATGCAAGTGTGAAAATGAGCTGTGAAAGCTTTTAAAACAACGGCGGCCGGTACCTCGTTGGGACGAGCAAGCGCTAAACAGTCGTGGACGCATCCGTTCACGCTGACCATCATTTCCTATTTACACCGGACATGTATTTATTTATTATTACTTGAAAAATGCATAGAAACAGGCAGACGGCTAATCTGGCAGTAAATGGTCACCGTCGCCCTGTAGACACCTGTAACATCAGAGCTACCAGTGCGTTGCATGCCTTGAAGGAACCTTTTGACGCTGCGTTTGTAACTAAGTGTATACATAATATGAAGTCTGTTCCTAGTATTTCTTCCCGGCTATGCTCTATCGTTTTTTTTGTGTTCGGCAGTCGTACAGACAGAACTCACATAAACTCCTAAAATTAGCGATGCTTGGCTTGGCATTTCACTAATAATTCTAACATATTATCAAAGCCTAGCTTTTACTTTAAGCTTTAGCAACATTTTACGTAAATTGGTGCTAAAATATTTTGAAAATAATTCCTTGTAACGAACGTATTATTTAAAAATCATGGTGAACCTACGAACTGTAGAGTGTTTGCCGAGTAAGTAAATGCCGATAAGAGCCCCGTGGAGTCAGCGACCAGGCTGCCGCCAGCTCAACCCACCACGACGTTCATATACCAAAGGCGTAAGCGTTCATGGAATTGACTTTTTCAAACTGTACGCAGGTATAACTTTTTTTTTATGTTAGATACGTAAAATAACATACATGAATTAATTTAAAATTAATGAGGAGTAATATAAGAAACATTTTAATTGGCTACAGTATATATTAAAACGTATTTCTTCAATTTTTTATAACCAATAAATCTTTTAAGTTGACACTAAATCTACGTACAATTTATGCGACGAATCACAGTGCATATAATTTAAAGGTCAATTTATTTCTAATTAAAATGAATGCTGCCGCGACCTGATTATTTTTATAGCAAACTGAGAAAATCAAACGTTTTTTAAATTCCCGTTGCGTTCGTTGAATTTGAAGCAACGAGACGTTCTAAATATAATCATCCTTAATTACATGGCTATCCATCATCGAAAACCAACAAACGACGTGGTATTTCGAAAAGTGGAGCCCACCCACCGACCGACAGGCAAAATTATACAGAAACGACTCATATAATAAGCAATCTCAACTATCCGAATAAGAAGATGAATAATTTTACGTGTTCTTAGTTAAAGTACGCTATACAATTGTTATATTACTAGCGAATTATGCTCAATTTTAATCAATTGTAAAGTTTCCGGAACCTGTGAAATGTATATGTATTTAAAATTCAAATTTGCTAGAGAAAAATTGTAAATTATATACCTATAACACTCAGAAATCTGTCTCAGATAAATAAATACGTTATTATTGTTATTACGACTAATAAGAAAACAATAGATATATGAATCCTATTAAAAGAAATAATCAAAATACAGCGCATTCCTTCAAATTAGAGTATTTTTAAATTAAGAAGCCAGATTACTTGTGAAAAGAATCACCAGGTTTTTTTTGTAACAGCAACAGTTGAAATAATTGTACAAAAGATTATTAATGTCAGATTCATATAAGATAGTCGTTGAACAAGGAAGCGGAGAGCAATACTTTTTGCTAACGTTAACGTTAACGTTATGTAACGTAACACCTACCAGTTCCTAATGAACCACAGACTTACGCCGTTGTCTTCTTATTTAACAATAATCGTCAACCATGTTGTCCTTTATTATCTAAACTAACAACATATAAAGATGAGGAAATAAAAGAAAGGGACACTGGAATGCAAACGTTGGAAATGGTTACAGCAACAATGGAGACGATAGCATCGAAAGCCGGACCGAAGTCGTGTTGCTGTATCGGCGCCGTGCATCGGCTAACGAGCGACTTGCAGTGTTCTGCCAGATTGCGGACTATTTATGAGTATCCTTAAAAAGCTGGTGAGATTTACTGATGAATCTTCGAACGCCATCAGCTATAATGCAAACGTTCAGTTAATTTAACGAGACAATGGAAGATGGCTATTTCAGATCTCTCTGTACGAGTTAAATAAACTCAAACTTTGCAACGTTTACAACATAATATTCGACATTTTTAAGAAGAGAAGCTTACGATCTACTCGCTGCAGTTGCTTTGCAGTTTAAAGGATATTAATTCTAGCAGCGCCATCATATTACGCTTCAATTATCATATCTCGCGGCCATGATCTATAATGAAACGTGCATTTTCTCTCCAATTTCTCCGTATACTATTTGGGCGCAACAAAGCGGGTTCCAATAATGAGGATGGTCCGATACGATCGCGGCGGCTTGCGCCCGCGCCGATCTCCTCGCGAGATATGCAGAATCCTCTCTCGGCTCCTTTGTAACCACCAAGCAAACACACCGTGTTGCATGACCGTGCACTACTCGTCGTGTATTGTTTTTCTAGTATCGTATTTCTGCCTACGTAAACCGCGCACCGCATTCACCGTAGGAGCTGTTGTTTCAAGATTCTTGACAATGCGCCCGCATTTATTTCTTTTCTAATAGAAACCGAGCACGAATAGTTAGCGTTAAATATGGTCTGTAACAAAATTTCAATTCAATTCGTTCGGTCGTCGTTTTAATACAATAAAACGTAATCGGTCTCGTCACTCTGCTATATTGCTTCGCTGGGTGGGTCGGTTGTTAAAAACGAAAATTATTCTGCCAGTGCAAACTACAGTGATTACGTATGGAGCGAGCCCGAGGGAAGCGGCGCTGCCTATTTCCAGATGATTGAAGACCGCGCCGCCTTCGGTGCAGTGCCGGTATGTGAGCGAGAGGAGAGACAAATTTCACGAGAGCGAAAAGGACGCAGCCAGTTCAGCATCTGATTAGCATCCCAATTACGGCGGGCGAAGTGGGATTCGAATCTTCGGTCGTAGTGTTGCGACACGCTCCTTGGATCGCTATCGACGATGTTTAGGGGAACATACTCGCTCCTCATTAGTTTCGACAGTAATTATGCACGACACTTCGGAATTTATTGCCTCATTAGTGCATGCTTGAATCTGTAGTCTCTTATGTCAAGCGGTAATATAATTCTCACGTTAATATTATTTAAAGTAGGTAGGCTGTATAACGGGGAGAGTAGATACCGTGAGAAAACCTGAACGTCCGAAAACGCTTCGTAATTTCTCGAAGGCGAACGCCAACTTGTAAATGGCCAGCGTCTATGGACACTGGTAGTCTATGGATTTAAATTTTTTTTTCTTCTGACCGACGATTCGTGTTTAAAGCAAATAATTTACACAGGTCGTGTAATTAAATGCTAAAGCTGTACATTTTTTTGCATTCTCTTGTTTTATTAAAGTCTTATTTTTTCCAGCAAGGAACCTACCTTTGTCGATAATGCAACGAGAAGCGGCACCCCTATTAACGAGTTCCGAGGCGGATCGTTCGTGTTAAGATTACATCGGCGGCAAGAAAACTTAAAATAAACAAGAAATTATGAGCCGGACCCCGATTGTACTCGGAACGCGAGTGCGAGAGATAGCGAAAATTGCTTAAAGTTTTTCATAAATTGAAATATTTAGGGTTCGTTAGTTTCAAAAGCTCGATAAACCTTTGGATACATTTGAAAAATGAATCGAACAATAACTAAAATATCTGTCTAGGTACTATTATTTGTACGGTAGCGTTTCGGATAGTTCTTACACGCAATAATAAAATCAATACTATACATAAATCCCATTTTTCCATTAGTAACCGGTAGTTTAAAGCTTTAAATCTAGCATCACGCGCTTTTGTATTTATCAACGAGGATATAAATTTACATTGAGAACAAAGTTTTTATCTCAACGCTGCCCAATTTCGAAAGCGTACCTATCTCCAGTTGGAACGTAACTTGTACTTTATTGCCGATCCGTTACCACAACGCTGCGTCCAAATGAAAATAAAATTACTGTTATTTACGAATAGCGCGATAGAACAAAACAACAGATTTAAATTCTCTAAGCTAAGGCGGTTAGGCGTAGGGTAGGGTGCGTTCACATGGACAATTCCACATCCTAAATACATTCATTTGCAAAACAGTCATCACAAGATAATGGTGTGCAGATATAAATTTATATGTATTATATGAAGAAGATTAATGATGACGCCATTGATGAAAAAAAAAACAAAAATTTTGTCACTCCAGTTACGCGTTACAGTTACAGTTACGCGTCGTAAGAAACAGTAGATTTACGCGTACATATTATGCATACGCTTGCTTATGTGTTCGATCACTAAAACTAGTCAATGTACACATAGCGCAACAAAACATGGGCTCACGTTCCAGCAGAACGCATGCAACACAAATGGAACTCGGCGCATGAATACAAAAACCAATTTGACGTTTCTCATTACGCGGCAACCACAACATGCGCGCACTAACTAGTTCTGATCTGTTATTATGTTAATGGGGCTAGTTTAGAAACAGCGGCCTGAACCGAACCAACCAACCCCGCAGGTCCATTGTAAACAATTAAACCGGCGTCTTTTATGTTCTAATATGCGATAATTGATTGCACTTCGACTCGCTAAGTTGTAGCTATTGTTAATTTGTTGAACAGGTTAGAGGAACACGACTCATAATACCAACAGCATTTTGGATTGCATGAAAACAAATGTAGTGATCGATAATAGGTAGGCATATTTATGTTTAAAAATATCGTTTGTAGTTTTAAAATATATTCGTCTCGGTGGCTCCTTGGACATCGCTTTAATTTCGCAACGTAACGCAAGTCAAAATATTGCCCGCGAAATACACGTGTTCGGTGTTTTGAAACTTTTAAAAAGTGATACACGCCAGCGCGATTTAAATACAAAGAACAGATAAACGAGGCGCATTATTACTATCAACAGCACGCATTAATATCTGTCGGAGGGCCCATCAGATACACTATCAAAGAAAACCGGCCGTACATAAATCTACGTGAAATTATCATAACGAGTCCGTTCGTTTCAAAAAATTCTGGCTTTCTAAGAAATTAATAATGGCCGCCATAAAGTCGCATAAACAGTTACACGATGACAATTTCCTAGCCACATTAATTGGTCGTTCGATTCAAACAAATAGAATGATATAAAAAACACTGCACCGTTGTGAATATAAATGTTTAATACATTTTATGAAATTTGACGTTCGTTCCAAAACTAAATAAATAAAAATCATTCTAAAACACACAAGGGGCATTGAAGAATTTAATTGAAATTCCAAATATTCTTCAATTCCCCTTCAATGAAAAAATATTTATATGCGTATTGATTGACAGGCTCTCGTACAGTCATTCCATAAAGTATGCGACCAATTCGTCTGAAATGTCAATCTAATATCCTATTCAGAGTTTGTTATAAACGGTCAATGGTAAAAGGTAAAATTACTAAGGCAGTCATTTAGGTAAAAGTCAATATCCTGTTCAGAGTTTGTTATAAACTGACAATAGTAAAAGGTCAAAATCACATAGAGATGTAATTTAGGAAATAGACTAGAATATATTTAAAGTCAAAAGCTTAAAACTAAAAAAGTTGTAGATTTATGTGATTTATGATTTATTAAATTACTGTAATTTTAACTGATTTCCAGTCAGTACAATGTTTTATTGTCGATATTCTATCAGCATTCGTGCATAATTCACATCTATTCACATATTTTCACCATCTTTTAAAGCGTTAGATCTTTAACATTTCTTTACAGTTGGTAATCTATACATATTTCTCTCGTCGCAGCACTAATTCTATACGTCAAGTTTGAAAGTCTGCGTTGTGTATCGACATACTGACATAGGAATCATTTAAATTAGTGATAATGATCGGTCTCGAAGGCGAATGCAGAAATGGGTAACAGTGTAGCCACATGAAATATTTAAAATGCCTTTAATTATAAAAAATATGACAGGATGAATTGGAATGGAATTTTAAAAGAGAATTGCACATAGCCCTGCATTCCTTGATTCCGAAACGTCACAATCACGGCATTCATTTCGCGGGTAAAAAATGGCGCGCATTTCGGATATGGCAGAACGCGGAAAACACGCAGAAGGTAATTTTTTTTATTATATTAGTATGATTGTTTTTCAATGAAAATATTAAGATTCAATACAAATTACAAGTTTTGTCAATGGGATTAGATTAAAAATGCTTATTATCTTAAAACATCATAAACACAAAACTCTCTGTAGTTAAAAGTTATTCCAATAAATATTAAAATAAACAAATTCTTAGGTCATCTCTACAAAACTGAGGTTATTCAGTTTGCAAGATGTAGGTAAAACCTGTAGTTAAGCAAATATTTATGTAGAAATGCAATACTGCAAGTTTTTGCAATTTAGCCATTCGACCACTACACCACTGATTTACAAATTTTTGTACAGCTCATGTCACTTTTAACTCCTTGTCTTAAGAGTCAGAATGTACGATGTCTTCAGATTCCCTGTTGGTTTTACAATGAGGGACTGTTTTTCTGTAGCCGTCCGTCAAAGAAATGTTTTGTAACTTGCCGCTGTAAAGGTATCTATCTACATGGTTTTCTCTATATTTATATTTTATAATATTATACAAAATGTTTTGTTGCGAAAATATAGCACGCGATCACATTAACACTATATTTACACATAAATTTACGAATCATTCATTCATCATTCTTATGGAATTATAACTGATCGAATATGAGAAGTCAACAATTCTTATTATATGCCATTATTATAGAACTATTGAAGTAAATAATTTTCTTAGGATCGATCATAAAACATTTGACGATAATAAAATAATTGTATTGTCATATTTAAACGTTTTTACAAAACGTATGTTTGCTTTAGAGATTCAATGCAGTGTTTTATACATAGTATTTCAACTCTAAATCTTACTACACGTTCTAAAATTATTTTAGTGACGCTGGCGCATCCCACGTTTCGTGTCGTTCGTTTTTGTCTGATGTATGGTACACCAACTAGTCGCCTACGTGATTTATTGGACCTCGTTTATTTTAGTTCCCAATTCGTTATACTTTATGGGCCAACCATTTTTTTCGGAAACGTTACTGAAGCGTAACTTTTAAAACGAGTTTGATTTGTCGAAACCGTGTCAAGACTAAGAGGATAATGCATTTTTCTCCTAGTTATGATAGAAACTTAGTTTATTTGCATTGGAATAGCTTTGTGAATTTCAAAAACACAAGATGTATTTTATGAACCAAATTTTTCTTCCTCTTGAGTAATGGTCCAATCTTCTAAGTAGGTGAACAGACAAAAAGATGGTCTCATTTGTCTCAAAGCGTGACTTATTGTAGAAAAAACAATGAGAGTCGTGTTCAGTAGCCTCGGAGAAATTCAAAGTTGCAGTTCGCTTTACTCTATTCATTTTTAAATAAGTCATTGTGTTAATTCTCTCGCCTTGACTAGAAACAATGACCGTAGCTCTGATTATGCGTACCTAGTAGGTTGCATTGAAGAATGACCGGGTTTTGTAATTCCAATACCTACGGAATTTACTAAAGAAATGACAAAATGTCCAGTGTTTAGAACATTATTCGGGACTTTTTATTTATGGCAACGTTGGCAGCCAAATGTTTCCTGTATTACTCGCGGGGTTTCTTTTATGTGAGGTGATAAAATATAATTGGCCGACGACAAAGTTAAGATTCGTTCTGAACACAATAGGGAGCAGGTACAGGGAACACAGCATTGTTCTGCAAGTCAGGTGCCGTTATTGTTGTTGGGTTTGCGGATTTAATTTTGCAGGTTTGCAACAGTGTTATCTTCAACACTTAGCTCCTTTTATATGAAAATCAATAGCATGTTGCAATTTTGAATACAAATGTTATTTATTTTCTACTATACCTGCTTTTAGGATCTTAGTTTAATGTTACCAAGTAAAACTAAAGCATACGCTAAAATTTTATGCGATCTAAAATTTGGAAAATTGATATTTCGTAAAGTAAGTTATCGTCGAGTTGTATGAACAGTTATTGTTTTCAGGTCCAGATAGTTTTAATATAAATGAATAATACTCATAAGACCTCTTGGTATTAAGCTTTTCTAGGCGGTAAGAGATATACTCTAGAAATCCGAAAATCAGTCTCCAGTCTTTTTGTACAGACTATTCATATCTTTTAGACCATCTGGTCGCTTCAACTGGTATAGTTCCTTTAAGTTATGTATATGGAACTCTCTTTACTGCGCGACCATAATTTTCAGGAAAACATGATGAACAGTGTACAGATACAATGTAGATGTATGTAGTAGTGTATTTAACGAATCCATATTAATTTCTGAAAGAATTTATTCGTTTGTGCCGTGCGCTGTCCTTGGAACAAGTAACATTTGATACAAACATTTAATGTCATCAATACTTGACTTTTAGAGATATTAGCTAATAGTTCATTGTTGCGTAGAGAGCTCCTAAAAGATAGAGATATTTATCAAGTACTTTTTTGTCCTCTTGTTACCGATATGCCTTAACCTCTATCACTGTTCATATTGCTTTATAGTTGGTTTGATTATCGGACCTCTTCGAATTACACATTTGTATAGTTTATAAATAAAATATGATTTTATCACATACAAAGAAAACGTACCAGACAGACGCGGCGAGCCCGAAGTAATACAGCAGTAGGAAAACAACGGCGCAGTTAGGATTAGCTAGCCCGTCGTGAGCCAGGAGCATGCGTGTTGGCATTGTGGAGTCTTTGGCGCAACCTGCGGCTGTGCGTCCAGCCGCCGCTCGGACGCCCCAGCCCGCTGCGGCGGCACATCTGCACAATGCGACAAGCACGAGGGCTCGTTCACCAGCCCCTCCCCTGTCGCCACACGCCAGTTGAGCTGCTACTGCAGCTAAGGTACACGCGAAACTTAGAGCTACCCACGTCGCGAGCCAAACTTCCGCAGCTTTTCGTTCTCCAGTCTCCCACAATACCTCAGCGTCACAAAATTGAGCACACCGACCGGATCCCCTGACCCAAACCCAACTGTTCGGTTTGATCAGTTTTCTACATTGCCCTCGGCTATTTGCGTTCGCAGCGTCCAATGGTATCGTACCCAGAGGCGGAGCGCGCTCTCCTGGTCCTTCCATGCACATATGTTCGTGATTATTCTCGGCAGGAAACAGCGAACACTCCAATTCCGCAGGCCAAGGGAAACCGAACCCTCTTAATACGGGGTAACATCGAGCGTATACACTCTCACATAATCCCCTGCAGGGTCCGATCGGTAACGCTACTTTATCGGTGCACATAGGAACATAGACCGCGCATAGAAATAAGTGTAATTGAGAGGAACAGCCGTACTGTACGAGCGGGCTGAAGGTCTGCAGTGTCACGTCGGCGTCCGCCTGGAGCGTGTGCCGGGCCAAGTTCGGCATTCCCGTTTGGTTATACCCAATGTTCTTACACATTGCCACTTTTATAGGTTCACATGTCCGCACCGACGCCTCTGCGGCGATCCCGGTGACGAAGGTCACTATTACAATAAATGTAATCGGGCACTTCATCATGGTTAACGAGCACTATAAACTGGAGTCACCGTAAAAGTTTCATAGTAATCGTAAATGTTTACGCGCGCGTGCGCCGCGGAGCGCCAAGGACGGACGTACGTAACGTAGCGCGTCTCGGGACGGTATGTTGCGGCGGGCGCTGTCACCGCGGGGAGCGCCGAGCCTCCGGGCCACAACAAAAAAGGTCCACACCGGACAGGTATGCGCCACAATGTATCGGAGGGAAAGGGAGGGAAATTGGAGAGGAGAGGACTCGCACTCGCCGCCGGCCGCCGCCCGTAATCGGCGAGCCTCGTTAAGCGAACAACTGTCCTCGAATCTTTGACTTGTTATCGAACCTTAGGTTGATACCACACTGAGAATTATGTTTAATCTAAACAATTATATGTTTGGTTATTGTATGCTAAAAATTGTTTGCCTACTTACAAGGACTAGTTACAAAATGTTTCATTTATGAGTGATTTGATTAGTAAGTTGGTATGTAAAAAAAAACCCTACATTTTAGCATTTTTGAAAACTCAAACTATACCTACGAAATATTTTACAAGAAAAAATACTAGATCATCAATTCCGATATGCTGACAAATACAAGTAGGTAGAATATCTGTATGATTTCGAAATAGAGCATTTTCAAATTCCTACATTTAGTTGTTTGCACGTTACCAAAACAATAACATGTGTTTTTACATTTTATTTGCCTGTCTATTTGTTTGTCCGGGGTAATCAGCGAAACGGCTGAATCGATTTTAACGGGACTTTGATTGGCACGTAGAGGACGTTTCAACGCGCAATTTAGGTCAGAAACGAAGAGCGAAGCAACGAATTATGTCAATCATCTTAATTAAACAAACTTACTTTTATCTATGAACATGAAACGACCAGTTTCGGGTAATCGATGGTTAAATAACAAGCAATTTTTCATTTCCAATGTGTCCCGAGCTTTATTACACTTTATCCATATCTGTATATTTATCGAAATATCGATTTTTTGATAATGATAGTGGGTACCGTGCGATTGCTTGCCTTCATAACACATGGATTTTTATATCGACAGTGTACAAACAAAATTTTAGAATAGGTCTGCAAATAAAATGCAAATGAAATTTTGAAATAATTTTATTGTACATAGTTTGCTACAATAATACACGTTACTGTATATTCTTTATGAAACATAAATAGGTAAATATGATGATCATTAGTATTACAAAAATTGGACCGAAATATAGATTTGTGAGGTCGACAAGCTTCAACAGATACCAGAGACAAGAGAGTACGCTGTAGGTGAAATAAAGGTATTTACATAAAATTGGCAGACTGCTCGATTAGAATTAACAATAAATCCTTATTGATACTACTAAAATAAATGATAAATACATTAACAACAATCTTATATCGTACACGTTTTCACACATTTCCATTCACACTAAACTAACATTTAATTGTAATTTTTATATGTTCATAACATCTAGTGGCCTTTCGAAGCTCAAAATACACAACGCGCGCATCATCTCGCGGAGAACGCCATCTATCCGACAACGGTATACAATGTGTACAATGAACTCGAAAAACCACTCGAACAACAGCGAAATACAGTCGCGAACGAAAATCTATTGTTAGTACGTGTGGCAACAGTTCATTTTCTCGCCTAACGACAAAATCGCCGTCTAACTACTTACAAATTACGATCCCGTGTAAACGCCATTTGTCTCAAAATTTGCAAGTCTTTCGCGCCAAACAGCTTGACATGTTTTTTTTTTACAGTAGCTATCACTAACACATATTATACAACATTCACATTTATAGCAAAACTTTCTTTGTTTATTTTTTTTTTTTATTACAATACATTTTTAATAATATATAATAAAGCGTTTTAACATTACGATAAAATAAACAAAAGGAATGCAATACAAGCAATTCTAGCGCCATTCTCTTGTTTGTAATGTTTCGTCCATAACATTTCGTACACTGAACAGTATTGAGAAAAATGCCAGACTTTATTTAGCGAATAGTTGCGTAAATGTCGTATGTAAAGTAAGACATTAAACTGCTTTGTTTCATACATAAGAGAAGTTTTTAATTAATATACTTCGGTGATCTAAACTAAAGCAGTCGATAATTTAATATTGTTTAACCGTGTAACATTTATTTCGCGTCAAAGTTAAAAGCACAGTTACCGCCAATTAAAGTTTTTTTTGCATTTTTGTTTGTTGGCTGGTTAGAACTACAATTGCTGGACTTAAGGAGTTAGCACATATCGCTGCAGCTATTATAGCAAAAGTAAATGTTCATAATTTTGAGGTAGATTTTAGTGAGAACGAACAATATTTTTATTTATTAACTTGTATTACAATTTGGCCAAATATTATTACTCTGCTACATTGAGTTACTTTTTTTTAAAATTAAAAATCAATATTGTCTCTGCTTAGAGCACAAATAAGCTTTGCCTTATATTTACTTATACTTACTTACAAGTCTTCAAGACTGTCAGAATTCTGGAAATGTTCAGGAGTGGTTATATAAACTATACATAAATATAATTATGTGGATCCTCATTAAAATATCCGAATCGAACGTTGTGATCAAACGATTTAAAAAGAAAATTGCAAACACCTACTACAGACAGGACTTTTAAGAAATATAGCCTCTATGCGGGCAGAAACATACTAAGTGTATATTTATGAAGAACAGTCGTAGAAACGATTCTTTCGATGATCTCGTCGGATCGATAAAATATTAAATTTACAAACAATTTCGCGTATCGACGGTGTATCGTAGCGAATACTTATCGCTACGTCGTCTTCAAAGTTTAAACCGTCACATTAGGAGGTACTCTTAAAGTACAACACAACAAAACTACTCATATCAACGATACACAATATTAATCGAAATGTATTAATGAGATTACATAAAACAAACGCGAAACAATGACGAATACTTAGGACACAATAAGATAATGAATAGTGCCCGACACGAAGCTCACGTCTGCGGTGATCGACAGGAGACGGCCGGCGCGGGACCACGGCTTCCGCTACGACTGCGCCGTCTAGCATTTCGATTGGTTTCGGAACTATTCAAACTCAATTGCGTCGTTGTTCTGTCGCGCCAAATATAAATCGAATTCGGGGTTTAGCATCCGTGCCGGAATGAATAGATAAAATTCGCACCGGCCACAATCAGACTAGCCCTCCGTAGTGGAACTGCGAATGAGAGGTGCAGGCGGGCTCGGCGCCGCTGCGGGACTAGAGCGGAGCGGGAGCGGGCGCGGCGGGCGGCGCGGGGGCGGAGGGTGCGGGGGGCGCGGCGGGCGCGCGGTGCGCCTCCAGCCGCACGCGCAGCGCCTCTCGCTCGCGCGTCACGTCGGCCAGCTCGGCGACCAGCGCGCGGCACACGCGGTGCAGCACCGCGTTCTGCTCCTGCAGTGCCTTCGCGTCCGGCTCCGCCTCGCAGGAAGATTCGCGCGACGGCTTGCGATACACCTCGAAGGCGCCGTGCATCTTCGGCCCGTCGTCCCGGTTGTACCCGAAGCCCTCGCCCTCGTATTCGCGGGGAGCGAAGGCGTCCGGAGGGAACGCCGGCTCCCCCTCGCTCCTCTGGTTGACGAGCCGGCGGCCCGGCGGGGACGTCGCCGATGGGGACATTCTCGGAGGCGGTTGCGGCGGGGGGGCGGGGGCGCCTTTGAAACGGTTTAGGTCGAGGGAGCTCGAGCGGGTGTGGTTCCGAAGAGGGCGCGGCGGCGGGGGCGGGGGCGGCTCCTTCTTGGGAGCGTACTGGAGGGACTGCGGGCCGTCATCGGCGTGCACCGAAGATTCGCGAGCCGGTGGCGGAGGAAGCGCGCCGACAGTCTTCAGCGGCTTCTTCGGCTGCGGTCGTTGGATAGATTTGATTTCGGACGTTCCGTTCGGCGGTTGTTCCATGGGCGGTTGAGAGTTAAGTCGTTTCGGGCTCGCCAGTTCGAACGCGTGCGCAAAGTCGTCTCGACGCGGAGACGTACTGGATCGTAGGTCGCCATCGGCGTGAGGGAGGGTGTTCGCGTCGGGCGTGACTCGCAGCGCTACCGGATGAAATATTTTTGGATCCCTTTCGAGGGCCGATTTGTGAAAATCGAAGTTCACCGGCTTCGGTCCGGGGCTCGATACGCTCGATATTGGCGATTCGACGAATTTTGTCCACTCCTTATTGTTCACTTGCGCCTCCGCTTTGGGCGGAGTGAGTGACGGTGGTCGGTCCTCGGGTTTCTTGGCCGTCTTACTCTCATAAGGATCGTTCGCTTCGGGCTTGGGAGCGAAATTGAAATCGGCCGACGTTCCCGAGCTGAACATATCCGAGCCTAAGTCGACCAGGTCCGTGGTGACCGCTTGCTGGGAAAAATTTGAATCTACCTTAGGAACGAGGCACGTGGGCAACACGTCTGGCACGGGAATATTGTTACGTCTCAGCACGATAAGGTGCATGGCTATGCTAAACTCTTCCAGCGTTAGCAGGCCGTCTTTGGTGATGTCAGATAGTTGCCAGATCTTTCGGAGATCGGGCACGGAGAGTCGCGACTTCTCAAAGAACATTCTGCAAAAACACAAACGCTATTCTAAATACTTATAAAGAAAATATTCTATTCGTTCGTCGATACAGTCCTTTCTGAATAAGTTCAAACTACTGGGCAAATCATTATAAATGTTAGCTATGTCTTAAAAAGTCATATCAAAGTTGTACAATCAGAAGCGTTATGGCTGTGTGGACAGCAGCCAGACAAAAGTCTTGAGTGACGTAAGTTTTTGTGACACGATTCCTAGACGTAACCGTTCCCCACCTGGCCGTCTGTCCAGAGAGCAGGCCGCGCTCCGGTCGCAGTTGGGCGAACTGCGCGGCGTAATGGCGCGCCTGCGCCTCGCTGATTGCGAACACCTCGTCGCCGTCGCCCTCCTCTTCGGACGAGTGTCGGTCCGACGACTCCTCTTCGGTACCTAAGCGAACCAATCAAATAACCTATTAAAATTAATTAACTTAAAGAGTTTCTATCGGCTATAATTTTTTCAAATAAATTTCCCGAAATACAGACGCAAGATTAGCCACGCCATTATTCTTTTTAAATAGTGGTTAAAAATTATTATCATCATTAATATTATCACCACTTGCAATTATGGTAATTCACGAAAAATCATCTGGTTGTTGTGTGAATTTTTCATCAAGCAATCCACATACAAACAGTCACTCTTTACAGTGCATATTCACTATAGAGAATGGCACGGTTATACATTCGCGTCATCGGCTGATAAGGATAAAAAACACGTCAATTTTAGCGGGCGCACGAACTGGCGCAAACAAGCGCACAATTAGTACGACAGTTTATTTGAAGATGTTCTTGGCGTTGCGTCATGGGTGGCGAGTACATAATTTATCCTTTCATGTTACACGAGACACCAATTGGCATTGTATCCGCGGGCTTTGTATCAGGCCC
>DWDX01001373.1:0-19037 GCA_018245675.1 Agara michaeli | reverse complement strand
TTGGAAAAACGCTAAAATATTTATTTGTCTAAAACTCTACAAGTTGTGTAGAGATTCGATAGGCGAGCATCCTGCTTAATTTATAATTCGGCCGGATTCCGGAGCTCCCAATAACTTTGTCGGGTGAAGCCTCGGAGAGTAAAAGATTTGTGGTCGGAGAAGGTCGGTCGGAGGTGCAGTCCCGCGGGCGCTCCTCCTTGTAATTGAGAGCGCCCGCGGGCCGATAATTGTAGCGGCTCGCGGGGAGCGCGCGCCCGGCCGCCGCCGCGCCGCGTAAATCATGCTCGTTACTCTCCATTACCACATAATACCAAATTGACTCGTGAGGATTTCCCGACTCCAGCCGAGCTCTCCCAGTATTTTGCTTAGCTTTTGTTTATTATATCCTTTTTATATTCATGGCATTACTTCAAAATACAGTAAAAATAGAGACGTGCAAAAATGTAGCGAGGCACGATGTGTCCGTCTAGTACTACGTAATTTGAAAAGATATGTAATTTGAAAGTAAGCGAACGAAAAATAGTAAGCACGTGAAAATAGGTTGGAGGTACTCATTTTTAAAAAAGTAACACCTATATAAAGTTGTGAAACATGTCGCGAAAGTTTCGGTATAATATTAGAATCACCCTCGATCGGTTACGGCACTTGTCACGACAAGGACGCCAATGTAGTAAAGACATGCTAGCTTTTTAAACAAACTTTATCTCTCCTATAAAACAGAAAGAAGGTGTGCGATAAAACGATCGCGTGACACGGTCTCGCGCGTTCGGCTCGTCGAATGCCTTGATTAAATATTTTTGTTTGTGTAATCGAAAGCTAAGCGTACGGGGAGTGCTTTGTTGCAGTAACTCTTCACTATTACCCTGGTTGCTCACTGTTACCTTGGACCGTGTCGTTCCGCGAACAAAGGGAAATGCATATGAGCGGTACGGTGTTTATATGCGGTACCAGAAGTTAGATGGCACTATGGCTTATCGGCGTGACGTCAGTCCAGGGGCGGTGCCGACGTGGAAGCATGTAGATCGCGAAATTGATTGCATGTTATCTGATGGGGCACGGGTTCTTCGCTAGCGTTTAATACTGGCGTTGGACGCTCGGCACGCGATCCCTTTGACAGGAGATCGCCTGCGCCCCCATCGAGCGTCGTAATTACCGCGGGCCGTGAGCAGCGGCGACGTCGCCGCCTCTCGCCGAACACGATCCACTAATTATACCACACACCTAACGCCCGTCCGTGTCCCTCTCCTTTCCCTTGCCTTAGCTCGAATTGAAAATATTACAACTAAATATCGTGTCTTAACAGAGTTCTACTTTATTGAAAAACGCTAACTGTGACGTCGCTAAATTGATTGTTGCCCTATATTAAAAAATGATCGAACTGAATATAATTGTGCACTGGATTGATTTATGTGCATAATAATTAAGTACAAGCGCAGAATGGAAAAATCCGAGCGTCCGATTGGTTTCTTTGATCATTAGTCTGAGTGTTGATGCTGCGACAGGAATCGGTTTGGTTTGTTTTAATGGTTCCGGAGGGGAGAGTGGAAGCGTTCCCGCGCAAGCTGGTAATTTGATTGGGCTCGCGAAAGGCCCGAGCGCTGAGAAGAATCGCGCCGCGTCCGAGTTGCGCTAATTGCCTCGCGCAATATAGAAACAATGACAAAACTTCGGACCGCCTCGGCCGCTCTCGGCCCTCGACCCCAACTTTTTATTTAAAATTCGTTTACCCGACTCCGTAGATTGTTATTCGGCCAACTTTGGTACCTACCTTCCGACGTTATGAAAACGAGAATAAACTCAATTACGTTTCTATTTAAACTGAAGCCTTATGACAGCTATTTCATAGCGACAATTTAAAACATCATTAAAGGCCTATTTTCTATTTTTCGTCATTTCTGTTTTTATAAACAATTAGTTTCATTTCGTTCCATATTACCCTTTCGTCTTTATAGCATTTAGATTACATAACCTACCACTCAGAGTTTTAGCGAAAACTAGTTTAGTTCGAACGTGGCTTGAAGTGTTCGATATTATTTTGACTGAAATGAATATTAAAACAGTCATTTTTTCTTCAAAAGTTTCTAACGTATGTAACCGTGGTTCGATTAAAACGTTTATTTAAAGAAAGCTTAAATATATAAATTGTATATATCTGTCCACGTTGTTCATTAGTCTAGTTAAGCGTACTGTTTAATTGGCACGAGAATTTTCAGTTACAACGTGCCAAGCAGTTTCACAGTAAATATGAGTAGATCGACAGTTTAATCACCTCGTAGGTAAGTTGGCGGTAGGTAGGGTGTGCAGCGGCCGGGCGGGTAATTGATAGTGACATTTGATGGACGTACAGCAAGCGTATATTGCACCGCTGGGGAGCACTACACGTGCAACTTGCCGGCGCGCCGTCCTCCCGCCGTCATCTCGCCACCACCGCGCCACCTCGCTCTCGGTCACTTTCCAACCGCACTCCTATACGCGTGTATACATGACACTATATCTATTGACAGTGGACATATGTTGGTTTTCACCGTTTTTACGGCTCCGCTCTAGTGATGTTTTCTCGCCATTCGTATATTGGTGTTTAAGAACTTCATACTTGGTTTTACTAGTGGAATGACGATGTTTAAAGGCAATTTTAATGATAGTAATAACGATTTAAAGTGCATAAAATAGTCGCTTTCGCCCGAAATTATCCCCAAACGGTGGTTATGACATGAGCCCGCAGCCTGTGTACACGTGTTGTATATAATTTTATTCATTGTAGGAGTCCTTCATTCGACCACACAATGTTGACATTGTTGGTAAAACAAACTCACCTAGCTAACCTCAAGCTTACCTCTGTAAACTAAGTCCGTTATAAACTTTTAAGGTCTGTCTAATAACGCAAGCAATTTGAGGGTCTCCCTCTGTTTACTTTCTTGCTTTACTGAGGTGATTTGACGATTTTGACTTATTTAAGTTGAACCTACATTCTGTCGACCCCAGCAGTTAAAGTAATTCACCGAAAATTACATACCCATATATATTCATCAAATATTGAAAATTGTTTTGACATTCAAAACCAAGTAGCTGAATCATTCCTATTTTTACCAATTTGTCCCGTCTCAAAACACGTGAAGTTCCTCCTAAAGTCGGAACGATTATAAATTATAAAATTGGAAGTGCCAGAAGTGCATTCCCCATTACAAGAACATCGGATTTGAAAATTGTATGCAGCTCACGAGTAGGAATTCCAAGTATCCGAGGTCAGCCTTCCCCGGTATATCGAACACTATAGTATACCAGTCGCTCTGCTTGTATGCTTCATTATCAACATTATCTCTAAAATCATCTTTCGTACAGAAATAGTTTACAGCTATTGTAAGCTTTCTGAAACCACGCGCCACTCGGCCCGTTGGTGTTAGTAAAGCCCACGTGTTTTGTTCAACATTTATGTATTTAATCCCACTGGTAATTTAACAAATCTAAACTAATATTATAAAGAGGAAAGATTTGATTGTTCGTTTGCATTGTATAGGCTCTGAAACTACTGGATCGATTTGAAAAATTCTTTCACCATTACAATCCTACATTATGCCCGATGAACATAGGCGATAGGATATGTTCAAAAAAAGTTAGGAATACATATGAAAACTTCGATAATGTAACCCAACGTTTGAAATAAATATCAAAAATATCGCGTACGCTGCGGAAATAATTGACAATTGAGCAAAGTGATGTACTACTGTGCGAAGCCGGGGAGGGTCGCTAGCGTTGTATAAAACTAGAAACCGTTATACCACATACAGTGTAGAGCTTAATTAATATGGATCCCTTTAACTATGTAGCCTTCAAATACTGCCGTCCATGAATGAATGTCAAGTTCAATGGGATTTATCGAGAACCTATTTTTACTACGAGCGAGTGAAACTCGCACACGTTTCACTCGCGAAAGCCACATAACCTGTGTACCGAGTGCCGCCTACTGCAACACACTCGCTGTCTCGTAGTTGCATTACCTTTTACATGAGAGCAGTTCGTGAGAACGTACGGACAATGGTTTTAAAACTGTATGAAATGATTTAGAAACTTGTGAACAAATTGCGATTTTATAAAATTATATGAAATCAGCTGCAAATATCATGGAACTTGTGCCTAAAGTAGAAACAGTAGGTACCTTTTACACTACGGACTGACACAATAGTGTACGGGATCATTTGTTTTTAATACTTTTTCGCTATATAATAGTACTATTCAAATAAACATAACATTTACATAGCTAATATATGAATTACGAGCGAGGTCAAATACGTGACGCTAAATAATGTCGTGGATGATAACAATGTCTTTGTTAATGTTTGAAAAATTGAATTATTCTGTGAAAAAAAAAACAATTGCGAGGAAACTTGTCCGCCTAATAGATTTCCACAACATACTACGAAGACGTGGAGTCCATCCGGTACTTGGTTTACGTGGTAAACGATCTCAGTCTGAGAGGAGACTCGTGTCCATTGGCCGATAGTAAAATGGATTGATAATGATGATGAAGCTTTTTGTCTATGATTTCATGATGATTTCCAATAATTGCTGCCTAACGCTAACAAAATTATGAATATGTAATAAGTAATCACTTTGCTTCGGAGTATTACGGAGATTCAGTTTTATGTTCTCTACAAAACCGCATTAGTCGTTACTTTCAAGCTCAATATATAAACTTGAGGTAACGGTCACATAATATGAGAGGTCGCAGTTATTGCTAAGTAATATTGATTGGTGGAGATATATATACGAGCTGAGGCACGCGTGGCGAAATGTTTTTATTCGTGCAACACGTCCACAGCCACCCGACCGCCGGCGCTGTGTCGTTCTCCCGCGGGACGCTGCCGTACTTCCGAACGGATATATTTATAGCCGCCCCAGAAGCCGTTACCTAATGTTACATTTTATGGTGGCCCTTATTACGGCTCTCTCACCGACGTGTCCCGCACTTTGTCCATACTATTTCTTGACAAATATCTTATCGAATTTGTCGTCTATACACACATTCTGCATTTTCAATCAAAATCTAATAGTACTGACAACGGAAAGGTGGGCTAACTTCTCTCGACGGCCACTGGCGGCTCGCAAAAACGCCAGGTTCGAAGATATTCCTTGCGGCAATCGTAAATTGGGTTCGTCCCTCGGGTGCGACTTGCGAGGAGGCCAGTCGACCTGGCCGACCTGGCCGCGTCGCATACGCTAATCGTATGCCGTTACCGCCGTGCGCCAGCCGACTTCGCCGCGCTTATGCATGTTCCCTTCGTAATGGCCGAGAAAGCCTCTTTTGTTGTTCCAGCAATTTGTTATATCTCGCCGCGCTTTTCTTAGATACCTGCTTTGACTCGCGTAATTGTTCTTTCAAACCGGTGGTTTTGTTGCGAATAAAACGCTTTGTCACTTAAATCCGCTAAGTCGCCTTTTAGAACCTTCATAGACCGAGCTTCATTGTTAATAAAATGAGAATTCATTAGCCCGACATTAATACGAATTACATAAATGTAAGTCATTGTTTGTGTTTAAAATCACGTAACATAAATATGTACAATTGTGATCGGGCATGTTTTCGACATGTTTAAGTGCCGTTATTTAATCGAATGTTGTTATTTTAAATTGGCGTATGAATGCAAGAAGGAGGTGCGAAGCCGTACTCGCCACGCTCTGATGCTTCCTCGGCCGTTCAACTCGCGCTTCACCTCGCCTTGCTGATTTTTGCTCGACAACCGTCACTTCCTACATTCCATTTTGCGTTTATAGAACAGACTCTCATATTACTTTTATTGATGTTGTTTTATGGTGACATAAAGTGAGCGGTATACCTATCATATTTTTTATTGTAAATATAGTGCTAACGCAAACCAAATTGCTGTGACTAATATACTATTACTACCTAATAGTTCACGTACGTAGCTTGATGTAGAATCAAGTAATGTTTGCTTGTAATAAGATAGACAATACTGTGACTGTTATCACTATTAATGAGTTGTTTTCATGGCACATACAGAAATGTCAAGATGTCACGTAGGTCGAAATAATGATACAGCCCGTGACATAGTTTGCTTTGTGACAATTTTCGTCGCGAAGGGCTACTCTCGCACCCCACGATGACTCTGCGGCCGCTCGTTACTGTCTTCCCGTCTTGCCTGACGCGATGGCTCGCCCCGTGGTCTCACTAATGACAACTCATTTTACGACGCCGTACAATTTATATAAACATGCACAATGTTTTTCTTTATAACTCTTGACCAGTTTGGCCAGCAAATCCATTCCAATATCTCTCTACTCTTCTATTAACTGCGGTAGTTGTGCAAAAGGGGATTCACAGGGTATTTGCTGTTTGTATTGTGCTAGGAAATGTGCATATGATGTAAATAGACTTTTTACTTTGCACTACTATTCATCCTAGTTCATTGTTCTTCGAAATTGCTCCGCGCCGAGAGTAGCGCTATGGTTCTGGCCGTTTTGCGGCGTTTGTTGTAACTAACTGTACATGCCTTACCAATCTAAAAGGATTTTCAATATTTTTTCATTTTATAGTTGCCGGACTATTGTTTGCTGAATTCTGAAAGCGTTTTTAATCTTTCATTCAAATAAGAAGAACAAATAGCCTATCGAGCTATCGACATTTGTACAATGGTCGATATTATCAACTCGCTTCATTTATCTTTCGCAAAACCTGTGTATTAGAGCGCTAACCGTAGTTCGATTTCAACGATATAATCTGCATCGACAGATAGTTAGTCGATAAAATGATAAAGTGTGTTTAGCAGTAGTTGTTTACTCGACAGCGGTAAAAGGTTTGCGAGTCCCTCGCGGCGCGCGCCCGCTTGTTTTCATTTCGTTATTTACTTTTAATTTGGCAGCAAGCGGATGATGCGGCGAGCGGGGTGTGTCGCGTGAATAATTGAGCCGATATATTGCGCTGCACCTAGCCGCCGTGGTCCCGCCGCTGAATTGACTGATGTGCATCTTATGTCCACTGAATTATAGACTTTTTCTTTGATTTCATGTAACGAAACATATCTTTGTCTCTACTGCAATGAAATTATAATTTGCTAACGAGAGTTGTAAATGGAACTTGATCTTTAAATAGAATGTTCAATTTCAAAAAAGTTAAAAAAAATATATAGTCAAGTTGGTAATTATGTTGACTAGGTACTTAAAAACATTCGTTTTTTTTAGAATTAATGAGTTTATTTGTTAATTTTTTTTAGCAATTTCAACACTTAATTACAAATTGCTTTTTTTTTTACTCGTCTTTTCGACTAGATTAGTGCTATTTGTTTTTTAAATACTTCAATATTTGTAATGTTTCTCACGCATTTTCATATTCCTCCATATTCAGTAAAACACTTACGAAAAACACATCGTGTACCAATATCGCGTGTTCTTACAATATGCTCTGGAATTGGATACCGCAAATGAAACCTTGGCAAGATTTCATTGACGGCGACAACGGCACCGGTCGGCGCGGCGGCTGCATAATTCGACACGATTGCACTCTCGCTGTACAATCTTTCTGCAGTCGAACGTTTCAAACGTTACTGCAGCTTCGATCGACATTCGAACAACGAAAGATCCGTGTCGGGAAACTGCGTCGAAACGATAAAAATATCTCCATAACGTATTTGAGATATGTCATCTCCATTCTATTGCTAAAACTAAGAATTTATTATTATTTACATGAATTAAAAAAAAATTAATGACTCGAAACAATCGACTGGGCACTTTTCGTCTGAACACTGAAATGTATAAATTATTTATTTATAAAGTGAGGAAAACCAAAGGTATAAGTCCATTTATAATGCTTCACTTGACGTTGCTGGAAAGAGAAAGTTAATAATTATGTTTGGAAGAATGGCGGACGGGCGTGACAGACTGTTTCCTAAATCCTTTCAGTGCTGAAATAATTGATGAGATGTATCGTTCCTTGCATTCGCTTCTCCCTATGAATCTCAAATTTGCCCCCACAGCGGACGAAATATGTATCGCTCACTTACATTACATACTCGCTTATCAATTTAAGACTAGAATAGATCTTGTCTCGTTTGCTGAATTTAATAATAGTGTTCAAATCACCTAAAGTTTCAGTTGGTATTGTTTAAATGTGTAGTATTTATTATATGCAAATACAGTGTAGCCGATTCGAGGTCGGGGGTGCGACGACGCTCGCGTGCCGCGCTACATTAGGCCGCCGAGTAGGAGCTCGCCGGGGGTTGGCTTATTGTCTCGCTTCTATTAATAATACCAGTGTTTATGGCAAATTAATTTCTGCACTATGTCGACTACCAATTTTGTTGAAAGCAAAATGATGTGCCGGCTGGTGTGCCTGGTATTGTGTGACCTTGAGTTTCAATTAAATTTGTAACGCATATCACTACATAGTCATAAAACAAAGTCGCTTTCCGCCGTCCCTATGTACGCTTAGATCATTAAAACTACTCAACGGATTTTGATGCGGTTATTTTTAATGGATAGTGATTCGAGAGGAAGGTTTATAATAATATGTGCGCAAGACGAAGTCGCGGGCAAAAGCTAGTTAAATAATAAGTTATGAATCTGCTTATAGCCAGAGATATCTTTTGAAACAACTTTAGCTTTGGTGATATTGAATGACAAGAAGAAACTCTTTCTAAATAATAAGTAATTTATAATTCAAAAATTCAAAAAACTATTATACCTAAATGAAGGGTCCCCATTCAATAATTCACAGAGAACTTTCCCTGCCGCCCAAGTCCGCTTGTGAATGAACCCACCGCAAATATCTGTCGTGAAGCGGCAATACTTTTTGTGTTATTACGCTTAGATGAGAGGTAAACACAACCGTAGACCAACTAAATATTCACTATTTTTTTATTAAAATAAAGATGACGTAATCAAAAAAATAATTATTTTAAAAGCATTCGTTAGCTCAAATTTTTTTTATGTTCGAAGGCTTGAATTCTCCATCAAAACGGAAATTAAATATATAACCTTACCACCTGACCTCGGGTTTGTGAGGCCTATTGGTTTTCTTAACATAAATACATACAAATCATCCGTACGAAGGTAACGGAACAGAAATTCGTCAGAAGTTTTATCATTGTTTCGACATTTCTCTCAAGGGGACATTCTTATAAATTGGATTCAAGTTAGAATCTACACTAAAGCAATACGCCGCACGAAATATTTCTTTTTCATAGTTTTTATGTGAAGATGTGCCGAATTAAAAGTTGATCTGCTGAGTATATTGTGCAAGAAGTACATACATGGCTTTGGGCCAAAGTACATAAACATTTTAGTTATTGAGGATTTGCGGTTAACTCTTAAACTTTTTATTAGAGCTCAAAATCATAGATTATCGTACGGAAACTTTATTTGTTAATAACAACAATGTAGTACTTTGTTTATCACCAATATAGTTAACAGTATCTAAAGGTCCGCCGATTGGTTTAAATTGAAGTTCTATTTAATGATATGATACAATTTAGTAAAGAATATTAGAACGTCTTTATCGCATTTATGTATTGGGTTGTAATAGATTGTGGTCGAGAAAGTGGGACGAAAGTGGAGTCGGCGCGGCTCTAGTGGATGCAGGGCGACCGCTGCAGCAACGGTGTTTGTTGACGAGCCGGTGGGCGGTGGGCTCGGGCGGGGTGCGGGGGTCGGGGCGGCGGCGGCGCGCGGCAGGTGTGCGCCGCGCCGCGCCAGTTCCGCGACTCTCGCCGCTCGCGCGCTACGTTCGCGACACAGACATGTAGTTCGAACTCGCGCTCGTCGACAGTGCAGTGACTCGATGTGTTGTTAAATTAAAGTGACGATTGTTAAACACGATGGTGGTGCTCGAGGGTGGCGGTGCTCTGCTGGAGCCGGCGCTCGCGCTCGACGGCACGACGGCCGCTTGTTTAGAGCGCGCTTATGCACAAGCAGATATTTCATTAAAACTTTTACCAAAACGATACATTAACCTGCATCAATGGTTGTCGCCGGTGACCACTTCGGTCACTGCGGCGGCCGGTGCCGGAAAGGATCTCAAATTGCAAATTGTAAGTTGACATATGCAATTATCTAGCCGTCTTAGTCGTGAAGCTTTCGTTCCAATCTAAACTGCCGCAAAAGTTTTTTTTTTATGTGTCTATTCCGAGGCTTATTTTCGGTCTTTGTTTTTAATTCTAAATTGAATGTAACATTAAATTTTCTACACGCTTTTTTTACACAAGTTATGTACATACCTATTGAAGACTAATTCATTGTACAAGCAAAAATATGATATTTTCAAGAAGGATACGTGATATTTTAAGCGTAGTTTTAGTCAAAAATAAACAAACAATGTAACAAACGTGCCATCGATCTGATGATGATTGTTGTCTCGCAGCCCCCTCAAAGGGCTCAGTTATTTATTCACATCGATAACTACTTAATATTACTTCTGACACCACTTTAATTCGATCTCAACGCGATAAATTAACAATAAAAATAGGCAAGTTAGCCATTTAAAGTTGTATTTATGCCCATTATTATATTACAACTATTCTTGGATGTGGGTGATTGATTATGTGATTTTTATTAAATTGCGCTAAATTGCAGCGATGCAAATTTTCAAACGTATAAAATGATATATAAACACACATTCACCACTGCACCTAAAGAACGCGTGTGTGTTGTTATGATAAGAAACGAGAAGTAAGTGGAAAATACTCTGTTGGTTCACAAATTGTTGCACACTTCCTTTTTGCACACTTCCTGTTGAAACCTCCGCTATCGTGTTTTAACAATATATGTAGATCGGTCCGAGGGTCGATCTTGTTAAACGTTCACATGAAAGTTATCCATACTTAATTATTATTATTATTTTGATATTATAAATGCGAAAGTAACTCTGTCTGTGACGTCATCACGGCCAAACCGCTGAACCGATTGTGATTGAATTTCATATAGAGATACTTGAGGGTCTTGGGATGAACATAGGCTACTTTTTCTCCCATTTTTTTTTAGTTTTTTCAGTAATGTCACTGTTTTAAAAAAATATGTCGCAACTTTGAAAAATAAAACTTTGTGACGCACTGATTTCCAGGCGGGCGAAGCCGCGGGCTAAGCTAGTAATTTAAATACTTTTAATATTACTACTTTTAAATTACTCATTCGATCGTATTTATTGAATGTGTTTTTGCTTAATGAGTTTTTTAAAATCGTTGTAAAATAAACAAGGTACACGACCGTCTATAATAATTATACCCATATTGTAATATCAGATGGTACCTATATAAAACCAAGAAGCATTATAATTATCGGTTAACTGAGATTTTCTGGAAGTTTCGTAACGTAATTGAAATTACAGTCAAAAATGTAGATATAACTTTTGTAATTTGGGGGAGGTTGGTGTAAAATGTTTATTATTTTACATATTATATATATATTTATTTTCCATCAATAAGATGAATATAAAAATAATGAACATTTGAAAATTTTTATACGAACGTACGTTAAACAACTGTAATTACTTAATAACGATAACAAAATAAAACTAAGTCGGAAAAATATCAGATATGCATAACTTGTGCAATGTTACTATAGGCGTAACAAGATAAAATCCTAAACCAGTTTTGCCTCGACTTTTGACAGAGCCTTTGATATGGATATTGTTCGAATTAAAGTGAATTCGTGTCTTACAATCGCTGTTTTACCGACGCATCAACAACGCAAAGTTCACTTTTCATACTTAGTACTTGAAGCCTGTAAGTTATGTAAAAAGGTCATTAAATTGCCTTAGTCCATTTGAAGTATTTAATCTAAACGTAATCACAGTTATTACTGTTATGATATTATTCATCATCGTGATCGGCATAATATGTGTTTTAACATATTTCTTGTACGTATTTTATTATATTTGTTTGTCCCTTTTTACAGTCCAGGGAGAGTCGTTAAAACCCAAGTATTACGGAAAGGTAAACAGTAATTTTCGTGTTAACACTATCACTGTGTAAAATAAAACACTCTTCCTCGGTCGCATCTGTCTGTCCCGTCTGTGTGTTCGGATACTATGGATTATGTAATAGATAATCACTCGTATTGCAGCCATAATTGGTGTAGTTTATAAATAAAATGGCAGTTGGATGACGGATATACACGTATTATGTCGAAAAAAAGTCTACACATGTCAAAATTTTCATCGCCGCCCTAATGGCATTCTTTGGTCTGGGGAACTATGTGTGAGTTGTTTGGATACAGTTCGAACAATCAATAAGGTGTTGGCATCTGACAAAATGATAAATATAAATAACACACCTCGAAAAAAAAATCGGCAAACCGAGAAATTTTACAGTTTGCGATGCTTAGACCGATTAAGTTAGTGCAGTGCGTACTACATTGACCTAATTTAAAAAGAGTTTTAGCACTAAATATTTCTCTTTTTTAATCAACTTGTATTGTATTCGCATTTACAATATTTTGTACTTTCTCTGGTAGACCAGAAACAGATTGACTTATAAACGAATTAAGAAATCGAACATGGCTTACTCACCGCTCAATTCTTGCCTCCATAAAAATTCAGGTTCGAAATCCTAGTAGAAGATTTTTTTTAACGTCGGTAGTGGTGCATTGATTGCAGTGAGAATTTGAACAGACAGTGTGAACGTCCCACGCCACGCATTGTAAACACTGTTGCTTCTAAACACTAGTTCTAGTCGTATTGATAAACTGACCATTCCCGTCGTGGTGAAGTTTTTTTAATAAAACTCTGTCATAACAAATTTTATTTGAAATGTCAAACATCCATAGCCTACATGATTTCTGGTATCGATAGGAAAGATTATTTTTGTTTCATAGAAATTAGCTTTGTTGATTTTTTTGTTAAATCCAAACATATAAGTACATAAAACAATAAAATTACATATATTGTTTGTGTAGATATAGGTAGATAAATATTAGCTATAGAAAACTGGTAAAACCGGACCGTAAGGTATTAAGATATCTTAATTTTTTTTTGTTATTCTTAGTCAACATGCGCCTAATATAAAAAGTTTCGTCTCCGCATTGAACAGAAGCATAAAAATATTTGTTTCGTTGTTAGAATACAACACAGTTGCATATAAATTGTAAGCGTTGCACGTTTGCAATATGTATGGTATGCTCAACAAATTATGTCAATAGTTTGTGACATGATGAATGCATTAAAATCAACATTATTACACGTGGTTGTTATTTATTGTTACGTAACTGGCTTTAGTACACTGCCGCTCTTGCACGTTTAAAAAAGGAAACAATACGTTTTTCTGTAATACGAATGAGACCTCAAGCCTATAGCTGTCATCTCAATTCAATAGATTTGTAAAACAGGTCTGAAAGGAACACGACAAAAAAATAAACATGTATAGTAACTATACGATATCTACGATTCATTGGATAATTGAAATTTCAAAAGAGTCTTCTAAACGGCTCGTGTGGAATTACCTTGTTTCTTTAAAATTCATATTCTCAGTAGCAGCAGTTTGCGCTGGATTCGTAATAATCGTCTGTTTGATATATATATATATATATATATCTATATGGGTAACCATCATTTAGATGCAAACGACGTGAATAATATATTTAACATTATTCTAGAAGCATAATATACAACAGATAACAACACGATTAACGTAATTAATCGTCGAGGATAAACGCAAATGTTGAAAGTACCAAAAAAGCTCAAGCTTTTCATGGAAGTTTACAAGTAACAATTTATTATTTACGTCTTTTTTGAGCTGTTTCGTCAGGTCGAAAAAATAAAAACCTTTAATATACTTTACATTTTGCAATATATTATCAGTACAACAATTGATATTTTATGGCAAAAATAATCAAATCTAAATAATTAAAGCACATTTTTTATTATAAGGTGATATCAATATTAGTGAATCATTATTATGATTAGGAGAACTGATCCATTATTAATAGGCAAGAAACGTTCGGAGTAATACAATATTTTACGTCTATATATTAATATTCATGTACTTATGTGTAATTATTACGTCCCTATTAAATATAATACTGCAGCGAAATGTCCAAACTGGAAAAAAAAAACACCGGCGCGTATACTGTAGTTCTAAAACAAAGCAACCAGAGTACACGCGCCCAGTGTGTGTACCAGTTGTTTGTATCAACCGTGCGAGGCTTACGGCGGAAACGTTGAAGCGATTTTAACTTGTGCCGCCTTTTACGCGTGCTCCGGCCGCTGGACGCCGAGCGTCCGCCGCGGCCGCCGTATCGCCTCGCCCGATCTCCCGGCATTCATGCTGCAAGCGCTAAATGTAGAGAGATATTCCTTCCGACCGGCCGCGGCCGGCTCACCTGGCTTTTTGAGAGTTTCTATTTACCGTCGAAAAGTTGCATTACCCAAATTGGATTCCGCTTTTGTAATTCAACGTTATTCATAGATGTGTTTCCGCGAAATATCACATTCAGTTTCCTAGAATATATAAGATACTATCATCTGATAGTTTTATTGAAACGTAATGATTTAAAAATTACATACAGATCATATAGACATTACGTACAAACCACCCCAATGAAAGGAGTTTGCGCTATGTGGTAACACGAAAAGAAAAGATGTAAATTACCATAACGTCAAGTGGAGTATTATCAGTGGAGATGACGTTTCGGATCTTACTAACGATATGGTTGTTATTTTGTTTCCAAACAAAATGATGATAGTAAATGAATGTTGAGCAGAGCAACAGCAATAACTAGCTAAAAGAGTTTGTTGGAACGCTAGACATTAGGACAAGGGGGCCGCACGCGCTCTCTCCCGCCCGCTTGCCGCAGCGCTCGTTTATTTGCGCCTTCCCAGCTCTTTTGTTATGCCCTGTCGCCTGTGTCTGCTTTGAAAAATTGTAATGCAGCGGTATTGTAGACGCGACTTGCCGCGATTGTGCGCACTGCACTTTAGCTACACCTAACGCTGCACCCTCGAATTTATGCACTCAACCCTTTTACCTGTATTATTTGTAATCTATACCCTTTCACTTTGAGTTATCTGGCTATGATTTCGTTTTTAAAATTTTTAATTAGTAAATCTCTTGTAAAATATATATAAAAATAAAGCGAGTGCCTACTGCTGTTACTACCCGTTCAACTAGGAACTGAAAAGGTTCATATTGTTTTACCGCACGTTCGTATTATGCCGCTCTATCAATCATTTACGTCATTTCGACTTAATTGCGAATAATAACACCAATGATTATTTCGCAATTAATACACTGCACGTACATATACATATACGTACGTACATATGTAGTTATAGGCTCTGCACCATTGAAATCTTCATCTTTACTTCTCTCGAAGATGTGTGTTTTTTGTGTATTTGCTTACCGCTTTACATCACTCTGGTCAATGAACACTTAATGGAGCCTAGTTAAAAATAGTTGATGATGAAGAATATCGTCTTGTTTGCAAACCACTGTTTGCAGATTGTTCAATTGTCCCCGGTTCTTGCATACCACGCAAATATTGCGCCGCTGTTCGTTTGTACTCTTAAACAAAAAATAGTGGTGCATTCTATACAACGTCCATATCCATTGCGTGATGTATTTATATGGCGTTTTCATCACATTTTCTATACCAGAGTATTGGCAAATTAATTGTACACTGTTTTTAAAATTTCCATTTGCTTTTAGTATCTAGTATTTACTTGTATATGCAAGCATTCAGTGCACAGCAAGTCATCGTAGGTCGCTAATGTTACTACGTAAACCTGTTCTTTGTAAGTTTTCGCTCGTATTCGATAATTCATTGCGGTTATATATACGGCCCGTTATTCGATAAACACTCCTTTTATGATATGATTTTAATGTTTTAGTTGTCGCGTGTCCACGTTTGTGATATGGTGATGTCTTTTATAAAATGTCACTATGCATATTAGAGGGTCCCGGTGCTCGACACCGACACGCGGCGGCGACGTTCTCGTACAAGTAAACACAAAGACGCGTGTGGGCTACGAAGGTGAAGGCGGAGCGCTCGGGCCGTGGAATACATTAGCCACCACCGCCGGCGTTGGCGTCGAAACGTTGTAATATATTTCACTAACGGTCATTTTCGACAATTAACCACATAAAATAAGTGAAATTATGCATGCGGCCAACGACGGCGTATATCACGTCCAGTTACGGGGCACGATACCTACCCACCTGTATATTCATTATTCAAAGAAAATGCTTCGCTCGGCCGAGCCTCGTCCGGAAGCGCGGGCTCTGTTCGTGTGATTGATGGAGAGCTCTTTATTTTTACTATTCTTTTCTGTATATGCGAGCTTGTGCATTCCTTATGTCTGCATATATGAACCGATACCATTAGTAATCTAAAACAAAGTCTTGTATCGTCATATTTTCGCCTCGGTAAAAATTATTTATTGTACCATAAATATGTAAAACTGTTCAATCTATGCATTTTGAATAAATGCAAAATATACTAACCAAATGCTGTTTATGTTGACAAAATTTTGCACCTATGTGATGCTTAATGCCTTTCCTAAGTAAGCCTACGTTTCTACCGGACCTCTCAAACCGTCAGATTCATTTTCTCTTGCAATTTCCTACAATTTCCGGGCAGCGTTTGGTACGCTTACGTGCTGGAAAATTATTTTCCCGTTGATAATGCTCGTGTCACGGTTACTGAAAGCACTGACTTTTTTAGATGGGAAAACTCATTAATATTTTAAGCCTTTGCGTATTTTTTACTCGATTGTCTCGTTTTTACGTCTACGTAACTTTGTCTAATGTAGAGAGAGAGAATTGTAGAATTAAAATATCAAGTTCAAGTGCGAGATCAACGTCCTGCGACTGGCGCATTACGCAACATGCAACACCGGCGGGATGCACATTTAAGTCTCGTGCTTCGAAGTGAACTTTACAATGATAAAGGTCACGATGTTGAATATCGACAATGATACAATGGGAGCTAAGTGAGAATTTTGTCATCGGCATACAATACTATATGCATCATGTGTGAGTATTACTATGGATGATGTGGTAGTGTTGTATCGAATAAGAAGCAGGCAGTCACACCTGACAGTTTGTCTGTTTTAAGATGTGTGCTCATTCCCATACGGCATTACCTTGAGGTGTGCGTGAATCAGCAGACGGCACGCTCACCGGTGTGACGGCGGTGGTTTAAGAATAGAGGGCGGTCTATTTAGGAGTCCTCTCCGTTTGTTTGCCAGCAATATGTGTCATTGTTAACTAATTTAAGTAACGCCAACTGCCAGCTGTTACGACACGACGACGTGCGATAATATTGCTTCGTGAGGGGATTCCGAGGCGCGCATTAATCTTTTCGACTCTTTGAACCGAATCGAACACGTACAGCCTGCACGTCTGCTGTTTGCATACAGGTTACCAGTTCATTTGTCATATAAAATTAAGAAACCAGCGTGCGGATGGATCCATGTCTTTTTATCGAACAATATGCTTTAAGAATTAATGCTATGTACAATATTTAAATATTTTGTTGAATAATACGCATGTTAAATTATTATGACTTTCTCCAAACGTTTTAAAAGTTTAAAATTTTGTGACACATTGTATTTACCTTCATGGAGTGAAATTTGTATAATATTTTCGGCTTCCGTCTTACTTATCAAAGTATGTAACTTTTCCTTAGTCAAATAAGCAATTTATATGCAACGGACGTATAACGAGTTCAATAAACGAGTCTTTTAATTTTTTAGTGAGGTGGGTCGTGTTTAATAATATTTTATTAATTAATGTGAAGCGAGGCTCGCACTGTCCGATAGCCGGCGACATTATCGCTGGAGAGTTGCGTAAACATCAGAATGTAAAACACGATACCGTTTAGCCAGTTAATTAATTGCCGTGACCGGGACTTCGGGAGTCGGGAGCGCAGCTCGTTCGTCGCGAGCTCGTTATGGAAATAATGAGTGCGATCGGAGCACGCCGCTGCACTGCTTGTTACGGGACCGCGCCGCCTATTTCGATTTTTATTGTGCCTTTCCTGCGGCTACCACTTTAATATTTGCAATATTTGAATGGGGGGAAACAAACCCCCTCCCCCCTCCCGATTGACCTACCCTGTCATTTTGCAACAGATGCATTAATTTAAAACTGAGCCTGGCGCAATGTTCCGCGCTAAGTAGCCATAGTGATTAGATTTAATATTTAATGAGCGTAATGTATTACCTATGATTTGATAAGGTCGACGTGGAAATGTCATTTCGTTGCCAAGACATGAACCTGCATACACTGGAGCTTATTAGTGTAAAGTTATGCGAAATAGGAACGTGCAAATGTTTACGTTCAAAAGTTTGCATGTGCGAGTAACATAACCAAAGTTCCAAATATATTACGATGAAATACATTGTTATTTACTGACACTGCAAAAATTTCTTATTTCCATACATTGAATTGTGTTAACCGAATATTGACCACGTCCGATCGGCATATACGAGACATGACAATAATATTGCACGCAAGTCTTACAGTTTCTTCTATGATATATGAGTTTTACGTTCTAGCAGTTGGCGGGCTTAAGATCGTAAGTGAGCAGTTCTATTTGGCGCGTGGGGTTTATTGGGGTTCTGTGATTGAAGCTACCTGCGAGACGCGTCACTTGATTTAATTAAAAGACGCTTTACCACCCATTCCGTCGACCCGACGCCAAGTAAGGCACCTCGGTTAATTTCGACGCGAGTCATTCCGCACAAGATTTATCTCAATATTGGACTCGCCTTACAACACCTTCTCTCAACATAGGTACTCTTATAATATTACATGTGTACGTGAAGTTAAGGGGATGTTTTAAAGCGTTAATTTTATGTTATGGCTTGTTATAAAATAAATTAGTATGATACATACTAATACATATTTTTGTTCTATTATTATAAATGTATATTGGGTTCGTTATTTTTAACAAGAGAAAATGCCATCTCGTAACTAAGAAAAAGGGTAAAATGACGTAGGAAAGGTGAATCTCTTAAATCCTGCCAGTGATTGCATCGTTTGGTAGAGATAGTCGTCATATTTCACTGTTGAACCTCTGACTTAGAATTTAACAAA
>DWDX01001372.1:0-19040 GCA_018245675.1 Agara michaeli | reverse complement strand
ACGTCCTTAAAAGAACCCGCATGCAAAATTTGAAACTCCTAGCACTTGTAGTTTCTGAGATTTCGTGATGAGTGAGTAAGTGAGTGAGTGAGTGAGTGAGTGACCTTTCGCTTTTATATATATAGATTTAAATATTGTATTTAAAAAAAACAGTAACGCAGCGGAATTGTTTGTGATTTTGTTTATGTAGTAGATCTAAGTAGTTTGTATGGAGCCAAACATTCTCTATTATTGTCCGTAGCTAGATTAACCTTTTTTACAACGCCTCCGAGACCAATTTTCAGAACTGTTGTAATTTCAAGGTATGGGATTAATGTAGACAAATGGTTGTTGAGACGAAGTTTATGTTGGTGCTTACAACATTGTCCATTACAAAGGTTCAGTGTTAGGAAATTCCATTTTATTGACCAATATTTTAAGCGTTACTCAGTGATTACAAAAAACAATGTTCAATTAAATTGAAACTTTTGAAAAAGGCAAACTCTTAACGGAATAAGAGAGAAGGAGATGATTTATATGAACAACTAGTTCTATTGCCTTTTTGTTAAATTTACTGACAACTGTTTTCCATTTGCTGTGTCAGTGTAAATTATGAGTGAAATTCTTGAAAGGATACAATGTGAAGAACTAGAAAATATGCCCCTATATACCTATCTCAAAACAAAAAATTCTTTTTCTATGATGTCAGCCTTTTGCCATTTCATTTGAAGTCGGCTGCCTTCGTCACTTATCCTTGGACGCGTCGATGTTGGGTCATTGAGTCATTTATTTAAGCTTTCTTCAGGTCATTTCAAGTTCAAACCATCTCAAGATGGATGCGGGATTCTTGGCTTCTTTACCTCTATATTAATATGCATGGGGGCTTGACTATATGCAGACATATTAGAGATATACAACTTGTAGAAAATAAAAGAAGAAAAGAAAAGAAGTTAAAGCAAAAGAAAAAATATACAGAATAGATAGAGAACAAAATAGATTTTAATGACAAGTTAACAGTAAAATTACTTTGGCATAAATACGGATCAAGAACCTCGTGGTAATGCATCTTCTTGGAAATTAAATTACCAGAATACTTAATTAACCTGTTGCAAGCCCTAGCAGTGCTTTCAAATACAGTTATATTAGTAACCCGTTAATCTCTCGAGTATAAACAATTAACTTTGTTATATGTACAATCCTTCGTAGGGCTTCACCTATCAGGTTTGATTTCGGTACTGAAAATTTGAAATAAATAACACCTAATTAAATTCTAATTTAAGAAGGAATGAGGAGGAGTATTATTCTATTCAATATTGTAATATTGTTAACATTGCATTGTAATATTTTACAAGTATTCGTAATATTATAATAGCCATTAAAATAATGTCATTCTTAACTTCTTTAAACTATGTAGATACAATGTCTGAACAAATCCTTCCAAATAAAATAAAATTATAAATATGATGATACAATAATTTTAGTCACAAAAAAAATTAAATAGAATAAAAACTAGAGCAATGTTAAAACTAAGGGTCAAATCGGCCCGTAGTAAACAGTAATTGACGTTGATTTATAAGGGATGAGACCGGTGGTAGAAGGGTCAATGTTGCCAATTACGTCAATTCAGTTTATTTGCGTGCCTGAACGAGCCTGCTCAGTGTATATATTAAAACTGAACGCGACTACGATGGTATCACGCGACATGTAAATATTTATCAGAAATGTGTCTCTCTATGCGTTTGCGACTACTGAGATCTAGGTTACGCGAGAATCCGAGGAAATTTTAATATCGGACTAAATAAATAATCTATGTGCGTCATTGAGCGACTGGATGAAGTTGGAAACACGATTTCATGCAATGACCCTTTTCCGAATAAATGGCTTAACGAAATGGATTGCTTCAATTCTGTCATAAGACAGAACGTTTTGTATTTGTCACTGTTTCCTAACTAGAATAAAATTGTGCTGTATATTCGTTTTTTTGCTAACATATTCTATTTATTATATGTTTGATATAATTTTATTGAACTCTATTTTTTTTTAAATATACTGAAGGACTTTGTCGCAGAGCGACCATACCGCCCCGTAAGGAACAACACACACATTACAACAACAAAAAAATACAACAAAATATAACAAAAACAAAAAATTAAAATTAAACTTTAGATAGAGCTAAGTGGGATTGAACTCTATACTATGTAAAATGTTGTTTGAACAAATTGGAATGGTATTTGTTTTTTAGCAGCTTGCTTTAGTCTAACAATCTCAATAAGACAAATTACTGAGGTGAAACCCTCCGGGTTAGTAACGTCTCCGTAGAGTTAACGCCTGTACATTTGTGAATTCTCAATTGAAACTATAAAGTCCACTACTATAAATGAAATAACCTTAGACTCCCTTCCAAAATATCAAAGCTATTTCAGTGCATAAGTGTATGTAAATGCACTTATAAGGACCACTTATTACATAAATTTAGTAGATATTCGTGTTCAATAATATGTACATAAAATAAATGAAAATCTGTAATCTATACTCCGCAAAGGATTTCGTGATAAGATTTCGAAGCGGCTCAAAGTTTCAGAAATAAAACGAAGGCAACCAATACATAAAAATGAATAAATTCACGAAAAGGACACTCGCTTTCCCAAAGAATTCGAGTGCCCCGTAAATGCGTAAACGTAACTGCTTCAAACTAAAATTTATACAATTAATCAAAACAATATTTTCCTCGAAATGAAAATCTACTCAAATAACAATAGGTAAATCAATTCTAATTTGCCGTTAAGATTTTATTATTATAGTACTAAATCATTTAAACCTTAGTGAATGACCCAGAAAAGTAATATTCAAAATATTATTTAGGCAATTGTTTAGACGGTTTTATTGTTCTTCAAACAATTCTTCATGAGAGCTGACATCTAAGAGTTACCTTGTTCTTACTTTCTCAAGTTCTACAAATTTTAAATTAGTTTTACAACTTATTATTAATTTTAATTTACCAGATATTGTTTAGAATTTGTGTACTTTATTTTATTGAGTAACATTTGCATTAAAATGGCAGCTACCCTTTTTTGGCATCGGTCTCTTCTGCAATTTCAGTAGATTTGGATCGTACCTGGCATAGCATTATTATTACAATAATAGTTTAATTGACTTAATTAGAAATATTATTGGAAATTTGGAGAATTGGAAAATGATTGGGATTATAAAAATTGTACTTTAATGCTAAGGGACAGAGAATTTAACGCCACAATCTTCCAGGTTAGCCAGGTGCTGGTTGACATACTTCACACAGTTAAGAGATCGTTTTGGAGATCTCTGATATATGGCGTTTCCGTGATATTTAACATTTACAAAGGCAAGTGATTTTATACAGTCACAGGTGCGGTCCAGAATTTTATCGCTAAATTCTTAAAGCGGGTGGCTTTCCATGCTTAATATAATTTAAATATCTTAATATATTGTTGATATCTTGGATGAGACAAGATACATTTTATCCTTTATTCTTTTAATTGAACTTCGAACATGTAACTGAGCAACCCATTTTGAAGAATGTCCATGTATAACAAACGAGGCCAACTGAACCTTTAACATTACTGTAAATTATAAAATCTACAGTAGCTCTCAGAACAGTAGGTGTAAATCTCGAGCAGCTAAAATTTCCGTAAGTAATGAAGCCACAGAAAGAAACTATATTTAACTTTTTTAGCTGTAGATTAGTATGAAATTAAAAAGGAGAGAGTCAGAAAGTCAGAAAGTTCTACAAACCTTTAAAACCTTCACCGGAAGCTCGGCTGTTTGAGTTAAATTCTTAGTAGTTCACGCGAGTGAAAAGCTGTCAAACAGCTAGACGAGCTTTATCTTCCTACAAAGTTGGCTGTAATGCAAAACGCAGAAATCCGCAGACAGCGAAGGTGCTCTCGTCATGATTCAAACTACATTAAACCGTTTTCATTGTATTTATGCTTCTTGGAAGTTATGTTTTATGAGATTCCCTATATATTGTAGCACTTTTATTTGTTGAAAATAAAAAAAAAATATTTTAATCACGTTTACGGTAAAAGAATTTATGACGACATCATCATCATATCACGTAATGATATCTAAGCTTCACAATACATAGACACCTGGATCTAATCTGAAATACGATCAAAGTTCAACCATAAAAGACGCAACGCTCCCGAGGGTTAATTTAAACACCTCGTGATTTAGTGCGTCTACCTGGTGCAAAATACAAATCAGCACACAATAATGGAAGCTAAGTTGCTCAGTAACACAAATAGTTCGAAAACCGACATCGACAGCTTTAGCACCTGATTAGAACGTAGGATGGAAGATACAATCGGACTCACGTACATTTCGTAACCAACATGTGGTCGGGATTCACGCTGCTATTTGAACGACAGGGATGAACATACATTTAAATAGTCCGACAAACAACATACTGGGCTTGGACAAATTATTGTACCCTAGATGCGAATCCGACATATCCGTCGTTGACCCAGGAGGCAAATGTGTAATGCTGAGATAAAAATAAAATGATGTAAACAAAAGTATTAAAAATCCATTCATTTTATTTATACGTATTACATAATATGTATCAACCAAAAACAATGTTGGTTAATTATATATTCGTTTTCCATATTGGACAATGCAAGCTGTGATGTGTGATAAAAATATTTTTCGGACGAGTTGTTTATTTTTATTTATAAATTTATTAGATCACCAACGAAATACATACTGCTTAGTTCTTCTTCTTAGTCGTTTACTTCGTTAACTCGTGTCCTTGACAGGCCCATGTAGATTTGTGAGTTAATTGCCTATATTATAGTGCTCACAATCCAGTATTAAAGATAGATTTGTTGATGCGATTTAACTATTCTTACATTTATAAACAATCATGCTTCAAGACGTATAAGTACTCCATGTTCTAACATGTGCAAGACATTGGTTCTATATGTGATGTGAATAAATCTAGTAGATCGGTTCTCAATGAACTAGGCACTGAATATTATATTTTAAGTAAAATAAATGACGTATCTTCCACCTTTAAACTTAGTCAAAGGCATTAAGTAATTATTTTGCAAAATAGATGTCCCCGAGACAGGATCCGAATAATAAAGCAATTAATAACATGGACCCAAGTCGTTCCATGAATAATAGATTGCTGTTTGCCATCCATTACAGGTACATTTTCTTCCTTCATTTATCCACCATATTGTTTTTCCTCTTATTTTCAAATAACATTCTTCCCGTTTCTTATAAATCATAAATTTAACGCAACCTCCAATCAGCATTATCAGATAACTAATAGTAATGGAAATTTAAAAAACAGGTTCCAACACAAATATGAGACTAGCGAAGATTTTTTAGAGAATATTTTCACGTGTAGCTTTATACGAAATCGGTAAATAAAAAGTAAACACAACAGAACAATCAATCAAGATTAGCAACATAAAATTATTGTGTAAATATATTTGCAAAACTAACGTAACAAAATCAGTGCCGTTCTCGCTCCATTCTGTGCGCTACTAATCCTTAATATCATCGTGAGCTTCACAAATAAGTTCTAAAGCGGCCTAACAAATGTACTACTATAATCCTGGCCGAGGAAGATATAAATTACCTTTTGTCTTGATTCTATACACCGTGGTACATGATTTATCCTTTTGTTCTACAAAAGAATTATCATGATAAAATAATATATTATCCTGACAAATAGAGCCCCTTCTGTAGATTAATAGCAGTGTTCCAACTAAATTGTGGTGTTACTTGGTAAGTGTGATGAAATAAATCGTAGCAAGTCATAATTTGTGGAGACAATGGATATAATCATAAAATCTTGACCCAGCTGCATATAGAGTAATCCGATCCGAAATAAAGTATAAAATCAATTAAGATATACTACTGGTGGTACAAAAAATTGGGCCACTCGGTAGTGTTGTCGCTAGTATTCGTAAAACGTTCACGTTTAAGCCAAATCTCACATTTCAATGAAACTGGTCTGAAATTTGGCAACAGCCGATTTGAAAGTCGCACCGTGCTAAACTAGGTTACACACATAAAATGAAATTGATCGTACAATTTTAAGAATGTCTTTGTGAATGTTATTGTCATATTTAAAATATAAAAGAAGCTTGCAAAAATAAGTAACAATACAAACCAATTTGGATGCTGTCTATACAGAGAGACCGTGAATTGTTTTAAATAAAACAATACAAATAAATGAAAGGTACTTTGAGAACACCGAATGCTGTAGTGAAGTCTACGGAACTGTTTTTTAAGATTTAACGAATATTTTAAGAAGTAAGAACAACAGAAGTAAGAAGTAAAAAACACTGCCTGATAAGCCGCTTGTCGTGAGTTAGATTGGCTTAGTATTCAGGGTCTGTAACCACTAGACCAACAAAGCAAAAAAATCATGTCCATTTATACACACCCTGTTATAACAATGCTATCTAAACATGACTATTCTTAGATATTATTATTATTAAATTGTGAATTGAATAAAACGTACAGATGAAGACACGTCCTTTATCCTTCAACTTACTGTAATGTGTCGGATCTTTATACGAAACCTTTATTCAACTACTAAGAGATACAAGTAATAAGACAGAGATTTATTTAAAAAAACTAAGTCTCTACGTCCCTGGAACCCAGACAACGAGAGGCAGGAGATTTGCATAAATTAAGACACAACTGATGCCATGAGACTAGCATACTAAAGATATGAATAGTTGCATTTTTCATCATTTAAAGGTAAGATAGATATTTATTCTTGCAGGTATCTGTGTTTGTTACTTTGTATAGTCCCTGTATTTTCATATTTGCTCGTTTCTGCATTAAAACTTTCAGCTCAGGTATGTCAAAAGTGTTTTCAAGTGAATATTTGTAAAACTAAAATTCATAACAGCGTGCGATAAAACTCGACTACGATAAGAAAATGCACAAACTATTTCATTATCGTAGTAATTTTATTGTTGTTCTACAAAAAGCAGTGATACGCCAGTAGAAAGGATTTAAACAACCCGGTCGTAGAAGTCTATGGTACAAATTCTCGCGTAATCATAATTGACTTAACAAAATTACGTACGATTTTAATATAACTAGCTATAACGGTTCAGGAAAACTTTGCTAACAGTTCATTATTTATGACAAAAAAATTTAAAAAACAAATATGGTAACTGTGATTTATCTGTGGACATATGCTGTCGCATGCTTGATATTAAGAGCTTTTTTAAAACTTCCAGAACTTAACTAATTTAACTAACTTAAATGCAAAACTTGCAAAATTAGCAATGTCTCTTTATAATATTAGCGTAAATGTATGTCTACATATTTGGACTTTTATTTGGCTTTTTGTTCTACCGTTCTTATTTTCACAGACCATTAAAAACCCCATCAATATTGAAAGGCGATATTGAAAATACGCCGCTTATCGTTATAAAAACCGATCGTTTCGAAACATCCATTATTACTCGTTTGTATCTCTCGTGTAATGTGCTTCGTGAATTTTTTCCATCCATACAACAATTTGTAAATACTTGTTTCCATCTATTCACTTGGCACCTTGTAAATGGAGAAGATTAAATCTACTCGCAATGAGAGTAAAAAATTCATAGATTGTACTATTTTTTTTTTAATCTGTTATAATATAGAGAGCGATTAATGTAAACGAGGCGCATCAGGTTTGCAAGGACAGAGATGTTTGGCACTCGGTGCTTTCTGCCTACCTCGTTAGGGACCTGGCGTGACGATGAAGAAAAATAACGGTAATAGTCCAATGGCTTAGTGCTCACACACAC
The DNA here is from genome assembly GCA_018245675.1 of Agara michaeli. Taxonomy (NCBI): domain Eukaryota; kingdom Metazoa; phylum Arthropoda; class Insecta; order Lepidoptera; family Hesperiidae; genus Agara; species Agara michaeli. Next base: position 11,256 of record DWDX01001372.1, on the reverse strand, counting down.
ACAGTTCACACCGGGTGCCTGGGATTTAAATCTTGGTTCACATCTCTGACTTTATAGAGTTGTGTATTTTTAAAATAAAATATCACCGGTGCAGGAATACAACGTGAGGAAATATTTGCGCTTTTGAGTTATACATATATTCTCGAACTCAAGTACTTTCACTTCATAATCCGCCTAGCTGTCTTACTTCATAATTTATAAAGCCACACTTGACCAACATAATAGACTGTGGCCTTATACGTTTCCATGAGACGACTTCCGTGCCTTGTAGTAGATTATACTAAGTACTGACCAAAAATTTCATATAGAGTAAAATAGATTTCGTTCATACTTCCACAAATTGTTAAGATTCATCATCAATTCGTATTGATAATAATCCCAATTTATTTGACTGAGACTGACTGACTGACAATTAATACTGATAAAATAATATAACAAAGTGCGCAGTCGCGGTTGAAAACTAGTTTAACTCAAAGTTACATTACGAAAATTTAATATCTGACGCAATGAATCAAATTACGCGTGTTTTATGAGATGGCCTGATTAGTTTCAGACGATTTCAAAATTCAACAGACGTAGTGGTGTCCATTATAACCGCGCAGAGATTATAATATTTATAACATTGAAAGACCTGGAGTATTTTTAAATTAGGACTCATTAGAAAAACCTAGCTGTACCTGGACATAAAATCACAGTGACATTAAAACATACTTAATTTTATTCTGACGTTGTTAATGTTGTTAAAGTTAATGTTAATATTGATGTTATCCACTCCCCAGTGGATATTGGCGCATGTGCCGAGAACAACCAATTAACATAAAGTATGATTGCTTACAATATTTAGTTTTCAAATAAATAGATATACTATATAACAAGAAAGAGCCAGTGGTAGCCTATCAGCTCAAATTTCACTCGCTTCAGGTCTAGGCTTTGATCTGGCATGTACATAGGAATGTAGTTTCCTTTTTTATCAGGCAGCACGTGAATGACAATAAGGGTGAAGAAAAACAATATGATGGAACCTGCTCGCCCCTTAAGGCGTACGAAGACTCCCAACTTACACTTAGCCACTTGCGATAGACTACCTCCTTAACCCTTCTCATTCCAGTATCTGTTTCTGACAATGGAACGATTAATTTATCAGAATAGTGAAATCTATCTACTGATTAAAACATGTATTTGTCTGTAATTTCAAAGTAACTGGCTTCAAGCTTTTTCTTAAGTCTAATTATTTCTACGGTACCAGTACCCAAACAATCGTGCTTTTATTTTTTCCTTTGTCCATTTTTCTGTTTATCCGGTGTAATATTCAGAATGTTAAAACCTAGTTTAAAGGATTTTAACTGAAGAATCAAGAAATTTATAGAATTAAATATAGTGGACTTTTTATTCAGGAAACATGTATGATTTCTTTGTGATAATTGAAAAACCCTTACAAATTAGGCTTGTTTTGAATTCACGTACATTGTAAGTCGTAGTTTATACCCTACTAGCTTTTGCCCGCGACTTCGTCCCGCGCATATATTATTATACATTTAAACCTTCCTCTCGAATCACTATATCCATTAAAAAAAACCGCATCAAAATCCGTTGCGTAGTTTTAAAGATTTAAGCATACATAGGGACACAGGGACAGCGGAAAGCTACTTTGTTTTATACTATGTAGTGATTAAACGTGGTATTCGTCACTCGCGGAGCCACGGGCGCAGTTGGTTAGTTAATGTGTGTACCTACTCATGAGTTATGTAACGATAAAGTCACCTGCCTGACATTGTTAGACATAAACATCTGGAAATTCACGCGACAACTATTTTACGACATATGTACTCATCTCGAATAGACCGAGATCATCTATGACAGAAAATAGAACAATTACTATGTCAGTAAGCATTTGCTCAATAAATATTAATATATTACGAAATAGAGCAAAGGGTGATAAATAGATATAGGTTTATCGATGCTCAATAAATCTGTGGCGGAATTATTTTTACGGCGGTCCGTTCCAATTATGAAAGACTATTCAGCCTCCCGACGGGGTGATTTCCCGCTGTCAGCACGCGAACACCGCATGGTGCTTAATAAATTTTGCAGGATCGTCACGACTCTCGGCAATGAGCAAGCGACGATGATCATATTGAAACAATTATATCCAAACATGCTTTATACTTTGTTGTATTCGCTGATGCCTAATTTATTCTCTTTTCAACTCCATTTATACTAAAATCATCAGAACGGTTGAGCTGTACGATCAGTATAAAGTTCGAATAATAGGGTAATTAAAACTTCTTAATGATTTATCTGGATGCGAATTTTGATGGACTCTAATTATCTTTAAATGACTTTGGCATACTTTCAGTCTAAGCTAAGTTTTATGTCTGTTGCTTTTAATTATTTTGTGAGCTTAACATTGTTGCAACACACGTGTTTCTGGACAAGTATCGGTCACCGTTACTGTTTTGGTCCTGTAAGTATACTTCACCGATCAGTAGGGTGTGAACGGGCGGACTAAGGCCAACTTATCTCGGATTTAATATGTTTATTTCTGTAAAATGTCCAGTGTACGAAAATTGTTAAATAAATAAATAAATTTTCTTAAGTACCTTCAAAAATTTAACAAAAAGAGTTTGAAAAGTCGAAAGTGTTACTTGTTTTCAAATACATACTAGCGAAGACTGAGCGTAATATAGCTTTCTTCAGACCTTTTTCAATGTCTTCGCGACTTCTATGAACACTTTATTACATAGAGGACGGTTTAAACCCGTTCCGTTAGCACTGTGAACAATGGTTGCAGCTGTTGCGAGACTGTTAGAGTTAACTACATATGTTTGTAATATTTCTTTTTATCTACATATATACATAATATAAGTCTTTAAAATTGATTCAATATAACGTATATTTATTCCTTGAATTACTTCAATACAAAACTGCTTTGCATAAATTACATTTATCATTTAGAATTACGAGTTTGTACATGAAAAATATGTGTATAACATTCATTTGTTATCTAAAAATCATGCTCCATTTCATTACGTGATAAGCAAAATGAATTTCGTACGCAGAATTGTGAAACGATTTAATTTCCTACTTTTTCAATGGAAATTCAAGGTTGGTAAAATTCGAGCGAACGCTGCAAAAGAGCTGGAAAACACTTCACGTTCATTATCATTTAGACAAAAGGCCGCGCAGCACCGTAATAGTCTACTCTAGCACAAAGCGAAAAATAAAATGTAATAACTACTCGTTTTAAATTACATAGGTATCTCAATTTGTTTTATTTGCTTTTTCTTGTTCTTCTTCTCACTACTTATCTCACTATCATATTTTATATTACTCGAATTTCCAAATTGATAAAGGAATAATTTACGGTTATTATATTGTTTGCCGAATTTTTATATAATTTTAACTTGAATACTTTTTCAATGTCGATTATTGTGGCTTTGCCAATGATCCTTTCCTTCTATCACATTGACAAAAGCTTGTCAATATTAGTTCTTCACAGGAGTTTTTATGTACCTACGTTTATAATTACAATTTTACGCATAGTAAATATCTAACATATGGATCTTAGAAGCTTTAATAATTAGTGTAGGCAATCTTGTTGACCAAGTATAATATCGTCAATCAGGTGATTTAGTATCAGTTTGTGTGATGTAAGTAAGCTTTTACTATTTATTTCTTGTTTTTGATCATATGCATGTAAACTGAAGATCCTTTATGGAATGAACGTGCATCTGAGATATATGGGGCTATTTAAAAATGCACGCAGAGAACCCAACACCTTTATCGTTACAGACCTGACGTGCTTTATAAAATGATATCATTGTACCAACCGAGGTCAGTTAAGGCAGTATTTGAGAAAGCACCTATAAAACTTACGTCGTTTGGACGATGCAGGATTTCATAGATTTCTTCGTTATCAATCCATTTGCCGTGGAGGCATTTATTAAATCAAAATACTATGGTAAGTTAATATTACACTTCACAAAAATTATATCTATTTAGCTACGCACATGTATTTAATAAAACAAAAATAATGTTATTAAATAAAATATGCTGTTTACTAAACCTCACCTTAAGCATTATTAGAAACAAATCAATCAGTACGGCCATAGAAATAAATTGACCAATAAATATGTATGTACTACTATTTTACAGCGCGGTATAATAATAATGTAGAGCTTTGTTTTAGGTAACGACAAAACTACTATAGAAATGTGTATCTAATGGACCTGTTTATAAAAATAACAGTTGAATTGGTGAAATTGACTTCGAAAATAATAGAGTCGACTATTCGCGCGATTCTCGAAAGTGCATTCGAAGTAGGGACGATAGCTTTCGTGGCAGCCACAGGATTGATGCTAAGCCTCTTTATTATAATGTATGTTTGTAGGTTAGTTTTTGTAGATTACACATATCCTGCACGCCTCAGAGCTCTCCATTATGTGCTCTAACAGCCGTGAACTCTACCAGTCTGCTAGGTCACCGTAGCAGACTTTCGTCCCATAACGACACCCTGAAAAGGATAATGAATAAGACAACATAACATATAACATTCATGTAAAATTATTTATTTATCTTTATATCGATGTCTTTCTACTTTCCAGGTTCCACGTGCTTAAGATATTGTTTTTATGTGTAGATTGCAAATATGTTGTTCCTAGACATTTTATATGTATATATGCACGTAACATTGAATGCGTGTAGATCCAAATATTACAATGTTCGCTCCTATCTCTGGTAGCTCGGGGTCTGGTTCACGCTCATTCTGCATATGCAATGCAGCAATAAAAGCAAACTGGAACTACAAAAAACCAACCCGCATATACCGCAGATCCAGTTCGCAAACCGGAACTTGTAACTTATTAAATATTAATGGTTTTCAGAAATGGGTTCCGCGGTTGTGCTTCATGGAGCAACTATAAACACACAGTTTGCAACCGCTTAACACAACAGAACTTGCATTGTATTTTGAACTCCATTATTTTTGTCCAAGTACTATACGATACTGATTTACCACTGAATGTCAGATTCACAGTATACTACGAGTATACTATATCATTTTTCTGTGAGGAATGCCACTAAAATTAAAATGATATATGGATTATATCAAATATTAAGTATATTAAAAACAGTGATATTAGCAACATTTATAGAAATACATTTGCATCGCTGATGGCAAAACAATACATATTTATATCGATATAAACAAAAGAACTCTTCCTTGTATGATCGCCGAAATTGTGTTGCAAAGTAGCACCGAACAGAACGTTGCGATTTCTTTATGTCGGCTTCATTACAGTAGAATTTAATCAGTATTCAACCGTGTTTGACTGACCTCTTGGTCGTATGTTTAGCGACACTGACTGCAGGACCGTTGGTCATGGGTTCGATTCCCCTCCAGGAAAAACATTTGAGTGATGAGCACGTTTGTTTGTTTATTTATTTATTTAACAGTTTTAGTACACTGGAATTTTTACAGAAACAAACATATTAAATTTTGTACTTAGATACTGCTTATCTCCTAAAGAGATCTTTGTTCTGTATCTGGTCGTAAAAAAATATCTATTTATGTATTATATCGTAGGTATTATACATAAGTATTATACACAGGCATTCATTTGCCTATTTTGGCATCGGACAGCTGCGTGTGGAATAGTGCTCAGTTATTATTATTATTAAAATATTATGTATAATTTTCATTTTCATATGCTTAACAGTAGGTATAGAAATGCAGTTTGAGTTTGAATATAAGATGAAAGGTGAATGCAACAAGCCTTTAGTAAAACTAACTTTTTTATTTATTTCACAGGAATGGTAACTGCCTTTCGGATCGTGAATCTTGTTCGATTCGGTCTGTTGGCACTGCGTTGGTGGTGGCGGGTTGGACTCTTCTTGCGTATGCAGCCTATCTTATGATAAAGGGGATGCATTGATATGTGTTAATAAACATATTGCGTTTGTCAATTAATTTGATTGTTATCAAAGTGAAATCGAACGATTTATTTTAATTTTCCTTACGCTACTGCTATTATGAATGTGCGGAAACTTTACAGATAACTTCTTTCGTGAAGGTATAATCTAATGTAGCTAACCGAAATCCTCTCTACTGGACTATTTTAATGAGAAACTTTGAACATCGTTGTTAAATTGTATAATGTTAAGAGATATTTGCATGCACAATAAAGGTCGGGGTTTAATTACTAATATTCATATTTCGGTCGGTTTGAGCGATACTTCCCAATTTCTCGTCTGGCCGCCTTCGCTTTTGTCAATATGGAGATTAGAAATTATCGTTCACATGCTCTGAGTTTTGTGAACAGCAATCAAAGAAAACATAAGGGGAAATGTTAATTTTGATCCGTTCAATACGAAGCACGTATATTGTTAATAGAACCGCTGTCTACGATAATGTCAGCCACGATAGCAAAATACTTGTTAATTCTAATATAGTGAACTATTAACCTGGGCTTTGACTCTTACACGTAACTGGTGAAATATGGGGTGTACTACACTATTTTTTATATATATAACCATAACGATTATCATGACTAGCATAGATGTTAAGTAACTACAGAACTTGCACATATAGTCGTTTATTACCTATTAATTATAATTTATATCATTTGTCTAATTTCACATAATAATACCTTCAAACTTTGGGTTCGATTTCCTATATAAAGGGGATATTGATAGATATTATCGAAGCAAACATATGCTTTTCGCCTCAGATTGCTTAACTTTCCCAATATCCGCCTGAAGTAATGAACTGACTTAGGAACTTCGATCCGTCTTACACTAACTTTCACTGTCTCGGATCGCGCTCTGTTGATACTGATTGATCGAAACTTCGAATAATTCGGTGACATAATTATGCATTTGACGAGTAGTAAGTAAATAAGGAACGTCACGTATCCGTACATTTTCAGCGTTTTCGGTTTACACTTGTTTACCAACTTGAGTATTTGTCCTTTGAAGCTCCATAGTTAAAAGTCGAAAAACGAAAATTCCATTTAGTACATCTCATATCAATTGGTGTTTTGTAGGTATTATAATTAGCAAGTTTCCTAAATTACTGTTTAATTTAATTATAATACTTGGCAAGAAAAAGCTGTTTAATGTTGATTGTATGTATGAATGCGTATGTAATTTAAAAGCTATTTATTGCTAGTTATCATTCAAGTGATTTCACTTTCAACTTTATATAAAGAAAGCTCCACAAATGTCACACAAGAATGCCAAACTTTTGTATTTTTAACTTAGGAATTCGTGTTCTGTACTTTAAACAGTACGAAAGTTCCTTAACAGTCGAAAACTTTTACAATTATTTAAAACTTAAACGAATCGCAAATCAACGAAATTTTGAAAAGAACGCAAGTTTTCTTAGAATTGTTTCTTTGTAATATGTATTATGCTTGTGTATATATTATGTACATTTTTTAATCAAAGACGTAATAATAAGTAATTCTTGCATATATTAAATTCGTGTATTGCATGTAGTTTTTTTGTAAACATTTTATAGAAGAGGAAGGAAGGAAGGAAGGCAAGGAAGATATAAGTAGTTTGAACGAACGTTATTCAAAGTCACTCTCCTGGTGTTTCAAATGTCCAAAACCAAGGTCCGCATTTCTTACTCGTTTGTGTCAGGAATCCAAGGTCTAATTGCATGACCCCTACGTGTACCTGTTCTTAGATATCTCACAGATTTTTACACGTATCTAAAAATTACTTATATTGAACCACGCGCGTTTTAAAAACCGCAAATTCAGCTGTTATTATGGCCAGTCTAACCTACTAAAGTTTTATAAAGGTCCTATATTTTGGTTTCCTGTTGGCGAGCAAATCTCCAACTATGTTTGTAAGTATTATTAGTTCATAAGTGTAGTGTTAAAAAAATAATGCAAGTTTAAGATCCTTATACCTACTTGTTTTTTATAGCTGCAGTTCGAAGTTTAATCTCAACGAGTGAATATAAGTTCAAAAGCTGTTACAAATGAACTTCGTAACTACGTCATGTAGGCACCTTAATGAAACCGCAGAAAACTTAGTTATTAGAATTTCATATTAATAAATGTTCTAATTTCAAATTAATTACGCAGACGCCTACATAACTCGCGTGACATTTCTAATTTGCCTCTAACTTGATCATTATTACTTCTCATGAGCTTTTATAGTTTGTGTAGAGTACTTTTGAATAATATTAATTATATCTGGCTTAACATTAATATCTACGTAATCTATGTTTAGTAATGGTACAGCCTTATAAGAACATAATGGTCTAGGTATGGTTGTACAAAATAATATTGTCAAATGTACATAGATAAACAAAAAAATAATATGTATCAAGTACAGATGTACATTGTAATATTTAAGCACTTGGTCACTATTCCAGACTTCACTTAATAGGCACTTTCTAGGCATGTGGTCTAAATCTTAGTCTACACTTCACTTACCATCAAGTGAATTCTCAGTGTAACGCAAGCGTATTACACAATAAAAAAACCAGATACCCGGGAGTGGGAGGCTGGATTTCAAACCATTAGACTATCATCGTTTTTCGATATACATACGTACAAAATTTATTTTAGTTTCTGCCGCGACCTTGTTGTAACCTTAACAGCTCTTAAAGCGCGCTTGATATAAATCCAAAACTTTTCCATCGGTCTCGAAACGGTACGTGAATTAAGTATTTAGGTTCAATTTTCAAAACAATTTATTTGTTTCGTGTCGCTAGCATGAGATAATGGTAACTTTGGTCGTTTATCATCTCTTCGCAATGCAATAGATCTTTTTACCGTCTACCAGCTTTATAGTTTTTCTCTAACTCAAAAGAAGAACTGCCACTATAGTTTCATTCGTATAATTTATCACGTTTTAAACAAGTTCGAACTAACGTTGTTTGTCTAACAATATAAATATCGTACAAGAGAAATATAATTCGAAGAAGAAAGATTTTTTATTTTAAGAATATTGAAAACATGATATACGTGTATTTGTTTACAGCCAAAAAGAAAATTGGCGGCGATGATAAAAGATTCGTGACGCAAATATTGAAAACAATGTTAGTTTATTTTTAATCGTAGAACAAAGAAATTATGTGTACGTGTAGGTTTTTATAATGAACAAATCAGAATCCTAAATTATTAGATACTGTAATCTGAATTTTAGGCCTGTTTTCTATTTATCATTACCCAACTTACTAAATTTACATTTAAGTAAATATTTCAGTTTTCTTTTCAATTTGTTATTTAAAAAATGTAATCATTTCTTATTACTATGACTTTCATATTATTATTTATTCTGTCGAGATACCGTAAGAAACCGTTGTTCGCGTCGCCGTTGAAACAACCCTCGCAGGATTAATACCATGGTAAACTCAGGGACTGCGATTCTGGGCCAAAGTTGGAAGATAAAAACTTTTCTTTGTACTCAAACAAATGAACTGTAAGTGATAAATTTAATTTGGTATAGATAGGAGGGTATAAAAGCGAATATGTAGTTTTGATCGGCACTTGACCTAAGCACTTGTTATTGCGTACATCTCTCTTAGTAATCGTTCCATTTTAACGAGCATCCCCGAGAATTTTTTTTGTTAAACTTCTGGACCAAATAGATATTTGTTGAAGAAAAACATGTAGGTTTGGGACGTGGTAACATGTTATGGTTCGCCCGGCGAAGTACCACCACTCGTATTTCTGCCGTGAAGCAGATATTATTACAACAATTTGTGTTTTCATTTGGAGGTTCACGTGTTACTAGAAAGCTACCTTCTCAGTCCTCAAGAGTAGCAATGCATCTGTGGTCGACGTCTTATACGGTAGATACGTAAAGGTTACAATGACTAAAAAAACAAATTTTAAGCCACAAAAGGCTTGCAGTAATATTTTATTATCGTGTGTTATTTTAATATACAAACATAAGTATCCGTACATTCCAAATTTAATGTCAAACGGCATTAAGTCTGCTAAACAAATAAAATATATAGATTAGTAAAGAACTAAAGAAAAAAAGGATTAATACACTTTTTCTAAGTAGAGACTTAGGATGCATCTACGCTTACCATTAGGCGGCCCGCAGTAACTCACTAGCCTATTATATAGTACAAAAAATAACAAACACGCCATGTCTACCCAAAAGAAATAACTGAAACGCTTCTCCTTTCAAAATGGTACATAATTCTGATTTTTTCCTACCATTTGCAAAGAAAATTGTGAGTGACGCGTGACAAGGAACTTTTGCGAAATGCTACTACCCATTAGGTGTCAGGTGTCGACTCTGCGAGCCTAATGTGTGGACATAAGAAGACTATTGTCGCAATAATATTATGTGCCTAGCGCTGGGACATTAATAGTTGCCGGAGACCAAATTTATTATGACTCATATGTCTGGCAGCAAAAGGTCAATGACATTGAAATTAGTTAAAATTTTGGTTAAAAGTTCAGATATAGATAAAACGTCATCTATAGAAATTGATAGTATGAAAAAAATCTCCATTGCGCCACCGGCGTTTAAAAAGCGCTGTTATAGAAAGCTCCATTTCAAAGCTCTCCACGAATCGGTATTCATTTTTCCGCTGAAAAGAGTATTCATATCAGAGGTGGATAATGCGAAAGAGCGGATTTGCACCACAAAAACCTTAGATCGACATCATTAAAGGTCAAAAAAGACAGAGTGATTTAATTAGTGTTTGGATTTTCAATTGAAATAGGTACCTATCCACGTATTCCATTATCCACTATTAATGTAATATCCATCCACTTATTCCCGACCTAATTAAAAATAACAGAAACAATATTAGAATAAAACTGTAACGCTACTCAATTTCGTTTATTCAATAAAACAGTGAAACTTTTTGTCAACATCGTGAATCGATGAAATGCTGTCACATTTTCGGCGACGCGCATTCTTTAAGTGTTTTTTGTCAGATACACAGACGTGGAACGCTTGACAAATTTTGTCACATTAGTTATCAGCGAACAACACCGCCTAACACGTGGGTCGGGATAAAATACCTACTTCTCACGCGATAATGTATGCTGAAATAAAAGCTCTTTCACCCTAAAAAGAGGTTAAGATGAGATGAAGTATAAAGAGAGAATACCGCAAATCTCAGACCGATGTATCTTCACAAAATCTGTATACACATAAATAAAGTTGATGTACCTGTTTGTGATTTCGAAATAAATACGTTTGCATAAGTCCATAGTATTATTTATATCTTATACGATATTGTGGTAGCGCAATTATTATCTACGTTAT
>DWDX01001371.1:0-19046 GCA_018245675.1 Agara michaeli | reverse complement strand
TATGTCGCAGGACCGATGGCCGTTGGGGCAAGCGAGTCCTCGAATGGAGACCACGAATCGGCAAGCGTACTGTTGGGCGCCCTCCAGCCCGTTGGACTGATGACCTTAACAAGGCGGGTGGCAGAGGCTGGATGAGATCAGCGGAGGACCGAGTGTTGTGGCACACCTTAAGAGAGGCCTATGTCCAGCAGTGGAACAATAGAGGCTGACATGATGATGATGATGATGATGAATAAAGATACTACAGTGTAATTATAAAAGTAATTAAATACTGTCCTGCGCCACAGTGGGTGTTTCTTACAAATACTAAGAGAATTATTTATTAAAGACCAAGTATAATGATTTCCACCTCAAATTAAATTTATTTTAAAGACTTGGACGATGACTAAAAAAAAATAATTAAACAGGAATTATGTAAAGTTCCTTTTCTTATTTAAACCATTACGCTAATCCTAATGACTAACTTTCTATGCATTTATGTAAAATGTTGTATAGCTGGATTTTTTATTTTTTAGGCTTAGATCTATATAGGAAACGTTGAAACTTATAGTTACTTAAGGCGTATTTTTATATAATAGAACCAGTGATCGGGTACTACACGCAACAGCTGACTATAATCCGACCAGTTTTAAAACTTACACACATATTCTAAATTTCAAATTAATTGTTATTATTTCGAAGACTCCTTAAGATTTATCTCTTTATGATAAATCACAATAAACTTTATGATTTAATTTTCATATCCGCTAGTATTAGTAATTTTTATTTATTTATATAAGTAAGTATACATATGTAGCGCACTGGCACATTCGCTCGTAGTCGTCCGTATACAATTTCCGATAGGAATGAACTTTTACTTTAGAATGACCAAAAGTTTAGTATCATCCCTGGAAATTATCGAATTAGATCCACCTGTGTTTTAGGGTGTACAGGCGAAAATGCTTTACGCATACCAATTACAGCTGCGGGTCTAACGTCACATAATAATAATACTTATTGGTTCCCTGCAGTGAATCCTTATATGGACTGAACCTTTTTAAGGCAACCATTAAATTTGATCAGTCAAACCCGTTCGTGCGATGCGTGATTAGTCAGATCAGTTAAGTTAATAAAATTATTGTTTCCATGGTTCTCTTCTATTCCAATTTCAAACAGAGACTTCTACCGTAATAACCAAATATAATAAAAACACGGAGGTTTCCCTAGCACCACGAAACATTTAACACTGTATATGTATTTTTAAAATACTTGATGCCTAAATTATAAACCGAAAAACTCCGAAAATAATCAGTTTCCAGTAAGGGGATCCCGTTTCATTTTCAACTCTTTTTATTTTTAGCATCAGTTATCATGGCAGCTATAGAAGTAGTTACAAAAACCATTTCCTTTTCGTTATATACGTTCAGATATGTATTTTCACATCTTTTCGCTTCGTCAAACTTTCTCTAAAGTTAGGATCTGTGAATTGCTCCTCGGAAGAGTAATTGATAACTTAGGTATCGAAATACGATTAACTTTGCTTGTCCTATGTCCTTTAGTTTACTAGAGTTTCTTATATATTCTTTAGCTCTGGATGTTTTCGACACATTCGGTGTAAGAAAGTTTAGGTGGACTAAAGCGCTATATTTAAGTTAACGTTGTCAGTAGAATACTTCTTGCTTCTAAGATTTGTTTTCCTCTCTATATTATTCGTACAATGCACGCTGTTTCTTGAAAACACAACTTTATACCTCGACACTGATGTATTTTACGCTGTTTAAATGTGCTACTTTAGTTACCTACTTGCTGAACTTTTCAAATCGTTTGCTATTATGCACTACAGAGCTACAAGTGCTTAAAATGTATTTTCAGTACTATCAGTTTCTTTTTAAAAACGTTGCTAATTTTGTCATTATTATCTTCCTTAACTCATCTGCCCTTCCACTGCTGCATAAAGGCATAGGGGAACACTTTAATAAAAACTTTTGTGAGTTCAAATCTCATAGCGTCTATTCGTTAACCATTATAACGAGCAATAAAAACACAGTTATCAAGTCGAAGAGGGAGGCTACCGGCTAAACTGATAGTCTGTAAATGCTACTACTAATACTGGGTCCGCTATAGTTATTGATATAATAACAAAAATAGCAATTGCCTCATAACAAATTATATTATAAGTAAGATTATTAAATTGTAAGAACTTATTAGACGTTAGGATTTCCGGCCGGCCAACTGTGAGATACGATTTCCGCGCTCCGATTATGAATTACACAAGTACATACGGATGTATGCTACAATACTTCTATACGTTTAGCTTCTCTCGTCTTCACCTGTTTATCTTATCCTGCATTATGTAGGACACTGTTTATCGTTTTGAAATAATTACTGTATTGAGCTTTCAAAGCGATCATTATTAACGTGACTAGAGTTCAATATTGTTTGCAGTAAGTAAAGGTGTCACTATTAAGATTTGTGTTCTAATCAATACAATGGAACGTGTCAAGTGATAACGTATTATTACAATATTTATCACCCATTAATAAAAAGTGCACTGTAGATATAGTCGCAGAGAGGATTTCGACAAATGTCGTTAAATATTTTTATTCCTCGTATGTTGGAGTAAGTACGTATATAAAAACATACAACCCTAATTTAATACTGAAACCCGATCCAGAGGCACGAAATACTCACAACGGGAAATGGAACTTTGAACATCCGGTAAAGTTACGTTGACAGGGATATTGTGAATTGGAAGTAGTTGGTAAAACTAATCAAGGATATTCAAAAAGTTTTAACATTCATAGACCACTTATTCGAACTGAAGTTGGTTTGTCGTAAATTAACACGCTATTCTTATTGTAATGTGCGTTCCCGGAAGTACTCGTTGTTTTTTAGAACATTGCTTAATTTCCTTCACATAACATGTCCCCTATTTTGTTAAATTGTTCTCAGTCAGTAATGTTATTTTTTTACAAATTCTTCATTGAACAAATGTTATCTTGGATAAGCGCTCGCACATTGTTTCTTAATGAAATGAAGGGTGTATACTTGGTGATGCTGTATACTCTTATTGTAGGGATGTATATTTTTCACATGTTTAATGATGTGTGCGATCATGGCCTCTATCGAGTTATCAGTTTATTTCACGACGACAGTTACATTGAATTTTCCTTGAATACGTAAAATATAAGGCTAAAGAAAACCAAGTTCAAATTGTTTGGTTATAGGTACACCACATTATTATTGTTTATTAGATATACTTATGAATACCAAGGGGAATGTGGATGAATGTGAATGAAAGGGAAAACTTCTAAATTAAAGTAGAAAATAGAAAGTAATGGAAAACTTTGCACCAACCATATGAAGGATAGATAACTTCCAGTTACGCCGTATAACTTTACATATATTTTGACATTGAGAGGAAAGATTCTTAAATAGAGTATATGTCTATACTATCTCTCGTCTATCTCATTTACAATGCACGTAAATACACAACTAGCTATGAATTTTGATTGCTTTGCAATATCACAGACCATAGTATCGCTGTGGGTTCTCTAGGACTGGCCTATATTGGGTTCGATTGACCTACTTTTACATAACGCTACAATTATTGAACACTATTTGTGTACGTCACTCAAAACAAGTATGCCATGTTAAATCAAGCAACACATTGTCAATAGTGTCATAGCCCAATAGCAAAGCATAACTAAACGTATTAATTAGTAAATAAATCAACATTGAACTTAATTAATGCGATGGACTTAGTCTAAAGCCGAACACTAGTCCGCTTTGCTGTTTAAAGCTTTATCCCAAACTGTCACATATGCGTCAGTGGCACGGTCGGTGAAATGGATATTTTAAATCAAAGGATTCATAATGCTCGCGACGGTTGTTTGTAAACTTTGTTTATCTAGCGAATGAATTCAATTTAAGTTAACTTTCACAATACGAAATTAGATTACTATAATACTATCATGTATAACATTTTAACAAAAAGATGCATACGAGCCATATGCAATATTATACACAGACAAAAACTAAATCTTTAATTTAATAAAATGTAGTCCCACATTTTATTATTTTGAAAATTAAGGCTTTTACATACTGGAATGTGCTATATTCATAAAAATAAATAGTAAAATGTTGAAATCATACTCTCAAAATATAATCGTACTTAATTTGATACAAGCTTTGCGCTTGAAAGCCGGTTGATGTGTTACGGAGAATCGAACAGTAATGCAGGACGACCAACGAAACAGGCGCACTAAAACGTATACCTATGCATTTCATTCGACAAACACAAAAGCATTCCGGTGTAGAGTAAAATACGGCACGTTCGAAACCAATAAAGTAGTACGAGCGCGCTTTTGAAAACATTTCATAAACTACAAACTCGTCTACAAATCACCGATTTTTTTATTTTGCTGAATGCAGCTCGCGCAAATTGTAGCGAGGTGAAAGGTAATAGTGATAATAAATGCTGCGACAAATTCCGACATACTGTACTGATTCCATTGTAATGTGGCCAGTGTCCTTAAGCAGGCGGTTTCTTTTGAAGACATTTTGTTATATTTTTTTCTACTCAATGATACGACTTAGCAAGTTTTCTCTATGTCATCTTTCTCTAATTTAATTAGAATTTAACAGTTAATTTTTTTTGCGAATATCGCACTGAAAAGTAGCCTAGAAGTTTTGGTACACTCCACTGGTAAAATAGTGCTTTAGAGTTTTCTCAGGTATTTGGTCCGATATGAACGTTGATGTGATTTAACAAAAGGTGATTTTTATTACCAATTGTCTACTATTTCTTAAATATACGAAATGTAATGCAACAGTCAAAGTAATTTTAAATAACATTTGTGTTTCTACGGAAGCCGAAATATATATGCTTGTTTCAACGCGTCTCCACAATTTATGTACGTCTGTTTCCAAAGTACTTAATTTATACATATTTATATGTCGCCGCTGTGTAAGCAGCTGACTCTACTTAATTGCTTTCTTTAGCGTATTTTACAACGACCTAAACCAACGGTTAATTAACACTTTCTTAAGAACCGTTTAAGAAAAATAACCACATAAATGCCTTAAAAATTGTGTAGTTTTATATAATTTATTATAACTGCTAAAATATAGGTCATTTTTGTGACATAATTAAACTAAATTTTGTGAGAGGAATTTGCTATTTCTCACATCAGATAATTACCTTTAATCTCTATTACATATACCTGTACTGAGTTCAAATCATACATTTTTATTATTTTGGTAGGAATTTATTTTATTGTAATTTATTGCTTTCGTTTATTGTAAATATGAAGTATCCATGTATGTATACATTACAAACCGGTTCTCCACAGGTAGGTATCTATATTATAGTGAGTGGTAATATCGACGCACGTCATCTAGAGCTTCTCACGTTCCGATAATCCTATCTGTTCGGTTTGTATTGCTATTAATGCCGTGGAAAAATATTGCTTTTCTCACACTTCTACTATTTTCCTTTCAGAGCCGTGGAACTCTCTGTCAAGGGTTCTTCTTAGAATATAAGACTGCTGCCATTTTGTCAGCCGCCATGCAGCAATGCTTGTATTTTCATCTTCCACTGTAAAAGGCTTTGCGAGCGTATATTAGAGTGAAAGTAATATAGCTTGAGGTGTCAGTAGATACATTATAAACGTATGTATGAGGTCCATTTCAACTTAATCTAAGAGTCCCACCAGTAATTCTGTATTACTGCAGGTTTACTGTATGACTTTCCTTGATTGCTCTTGGAAATTCCATTTCAGCGTTTCAAACGGTCTACAAATTACCGCTTCGTAAGCATACATATAGAACATGCATGTTTTGATCACGATACGAATAAAATACTGTAATTCAGTCATATAGATTTACCAATATTTTACTAGGATATGGCTAACTTAAGGCAGCACTACACGGTATAAATGTTTGATTGGTAAATATGATCCAAGCCTTAAGCTAACAAAGCAGGTACAACAGAAGCTATTAACCATGAATGTAATAAAAAAACTACTAATTCAAGAGGAGTAGAACTAATTATACATAGGTATCTGGAATAGTTTAACCAGGATTAAATGCCACCATAAGTTTTTCACAAGTTCGTCTTCAAAATTTATTTTTTATATACATCCTGAAAGATGCATTATACTTCTCATTCATATAGGTAATATGCAATTACAAGAAACAAAGTACAACTTGATGATGGTAATTAAACGCTTAAAAGGTTTCGTTGCTACGAAAATAACGTTTTCCTCGCTCGCGTAACGTTACAAAGTAATTTTACATTTTGATTAACATATTAAAGGGAAGTATTGGCTGATACTGTTAACTATATTATACTTTTGTTATCAGCGACGTGCACCATGTCAATCAATACAAAGCTCAGATGTATTCATGAACGGCCCTAGTTGTCGGATTAGGCATCTAGAAACCTCTGGCAATTCATGATGTATTTCCTAACGTACCTACGCTATATAGGTAAATAGAAGCGTTTTTATTTAATGGTGATAGATACATATTTTTTTAAACTTTACTTTGTTTTCGTTTGAGTATTTAAATTTGTATTTTAATTAGCAATAGTTTAATAGAATATCCCTAGGTAGATTACTAGAAATTGCCGATTCTAAAACTACTTCGCAGTATTTCAATAATTTCGCTTCACCCTTAATTATTTACCTTATTTTAGATTCATTGCACGAAGAAAACAAATCGTTTCATTACAAAACATTAATTCCACAAACAAATCGATACTAGCAACTCCTAATGAAGTGATTAGTATGAAACCCCGTTAAACGCTTCTCTGATTCTTTGTAAATACTTTTTATTTTATTTTTGTCTTCAGCGAGCCAAAAGATCTTGGCAGCGCAATTCGCACTTCTACGAATTCCGTATAAGTAGTTTCACTTGGAATGAAATTGATATAATGAGCGAAAAGCTAACGTTTTCATTTTAATGTATA
Organism: Agara michaeli; assembly: GCA_018245675.1. Classification (NCBI taxonomy): domain Eukaryota; kingdom Metazoa; phylum Arthropoda; class Insecta; order Lepidoptera; family Hesperiidae; genus Agara; species Agara michaeli. The sequence goes on along the minus strand of DWDX01001371.1, from coordinate 12,094 downwards.
CATGGAATAATTTTATAATAACCAGTGAGTTTTTTACTACGTTCTTGTTAGTCACGTTACTGCTCTTTTAATAACAGTTATTTTTGTTAAATTATTATCACGTATTGAATTTCTGGAAAAAATGGCAATAAATCTACGCTCTGTAAACAGCAATACATAATATATAAATACTTTTTAACTTTCCTCCAATGTTTGCTCGCCTGCTGCTTCCTGATGTCTCCGCAGTCAACCAGCGAATCGCTCGCAGATGTTTGTCAATAATTGTCAACCGATTGCTGTAGAATAAATGTGATTAATAGAAGTTTTAAATGCGACAATTTTATTGCGAATGCTAATTCAAACAATCTTCCCCCTTTTGCTTTTATCTAACCGCAAACCAGTTATTATAAAACACCCTGTCATTATCTTTATCCCGCGATTTACCTGAGATTAATCTGAAACTTGCAGACTCATTAATCCCCTGAATTTTAATGATTAATTAATTTGTAGCAATTCAATTTAAACGGAAACCAGGGGATGACATTGACATATTGTATTTCATTTATTGTGAGCATTAATATTTTACGTTTTAGATGTTTTAAATGAAATAACACCTTTAAATTATTAATTGTATGCAAAAAAAGAAGATTTAAATGGTATTATATTAGTATCTTCATATTTATTTTATATAACAAGCGTACGATTGCCCATGAGTTCAACGTTTGATGGTGAATTCAGTGCAGTCTATAATGTGTAAGTGCCTATTTACTCTTCTCTTGAGTCATTACAAGCTACTCATATACCTACATAAGTGCAAAAATAAACACATACATAAGCATAGCGAACAATTTCGTTTGTCTCAGAGAAATGTCTTCCAAGTATGTATAGAAGACTGCATGTGTCGCCTTCAGCATTTCCACCTTAATATACTGTGTTAACTACATATGTTGTTTATTCGTTGTATTCAGGTTTGAGTTTATTGTAGGCAGACAAATGAACAAACCAGAGTTCGGAGTTAGTCGTTAATGGTAGCACCATCCTGGCCTTCTTGTATAGTAGTTAGAGACACCAACATTATCACCATCAACTCTTATATTGTCAAATTATTGGAAACGGGTCAGCGACATAGCAAGCGAGGACCGAGCGAGCGAAACTATCACGAATAGCGTTTTCCGAGGTTTCAAAACGCTATTCGTGATAGCGAGTGGTACTGGCACTGGCGACCTTCTGCGAATCAGTTATGATGCTAGAGGAGACAGCTGAACGTGAGCGAGACATTAATGTTCGCTCTGACCTGATTCGTAGTAGACAGTCAGGAGGAGCGAGGCGGCATTGCGCGCATGTCTTTACCGGATCTGTCACTCTGGAAAACGGATTAGCGTATTACTGGATTTTATTACAAATTCAGGCTGATGCCAGATTTTCATATTCCTCCTTGTGATCCCAGGATACATGAATGTGTATCTCAGCGAGAAAAAAATATGTTTACTAAACCCAAATCAATCAATTCAAACAGTTGTATGTCAAAAGTTAAACATTAGAATCGCGGAAAGAGATGCTGAACATTTTAGTCACATTACTATTAGTGTCTTTACTAAATGTTTGTAAGCTGCAGGAATCACTTAACATCCTTACTTGCGGTATACATACCATGATCCGTTCCAAGGACTATACAGAACTTGTCACACGGAAATTTCTATTAGGTTCCAAATAACGTCGCCGAAAAGCTGTAACTTCTTGTATTTCGACCTTTGTAAATGCTCCGAGGACATTTTGTGACGGACCTTATTGACATGGGACTAAGTTCCGTGTACCTAAAATTTCAAGTCAAAGAAGGGTGGATTCCTTTATATTTATTTATACAAGATTTCTATGGGATGTACGGTATACAATGTCATATTGAAGAGGATTTTCAGGAGTTTCATTGTTATGTTTTTTAAATGGATTATGTTTTGTAAATTTTAATAGATAGTATTTTGTTATTTTTAAGAGCAAAGGTTCTGAATTCGTTGTCTTTTTAATTGTTAAATGCATTTGGCATCATATTGTGGAAACTTGAACTCATGGACTCGTACTACTTTAAACTTTGGACTCATAGTAATTATGAAAATGTAGTTATTTGTTACGTCATAATTTGAAATTTTTGTTACAATGAGCTAAACATTTTTATTTTAAAAATATTTAATTTCTTCAGATGACATGATTAATTCAAATCTTTCATCTCCTCGTAATACAGGTAAAGTCATATTATTATTTTTTAATTATAATTATGGATACTACAACAAACTATGTTTCCCTAATAGTTGAGTTTAGTTTTTTATTGACTATCACTGTAACACAATTTATTATTCTTTACACATATAGTACCAAAGTCGTGGCATGTAAAGTAGATCGTAACACAGTCGTTCAGTTTTAATAGCTTTTCATTTCCTCTGTCCAAAGATTGGGTGGAAGATATTATGACATACTTAGCTGTGAGGCCGGCCGTCTTTTAGCATGCTATACTTCTTATTGGTGTACGAATAGAAATGTATTTTTATTTATATTCTACTGAGTTCTATTATTATTGAAAAAGATACGGATTTTTTTCTAAATTAACATAACATAAACATACATAGTCCATATTAACATATTACATATATGATGATTTGATTTGACTATCATTACATAGGGAATAGACTTATCACAGTTCTTTTACTTACGCGTTACATTGAATTGTAGGAACAATCGGGAATTCATGGGGAGAATGCCTGTGGGATACCTCTACCAAAGTCGACACTTCAGTGTAGCGCGCGATCTCGTTTGGGATATACGCGTCCTTAGTGTGTCTCTATCCTATTTCGGAAGTTTGTTTTAGGACCTTGTCACATAGCTTATGTTAGTGTTTAAAGTACTTTTATTTTAAATTAAAAAGTTAAATGTAATAAAATATATAAGTTGAAGGTTTGATGCCAAATTAAAAGTTTATTGAATTTAAAAAAAGCCATTGTTAAAATTATTGCAATTGTTATTGTCACAGCTTTCAGAGCAACATGTTATTCTTTTTTCTGACGGCTGTTTTTATTGCAAGTAAGTGCATTTAACATTTTCAGTATCATATATCTTCTTATTCTTTCATTTATTCTGGTGCTAAATAAATCGTACATGGCTTAGTTTGCTTATAATTATATAATATTAAATATTTCAGTATTTAAAATCACAAAAGCACATAAAAACAAAATTAAATAACTATTAATCAATTTAACCAAATATTAAATTTGTACATTTAAAATAATGCCTGTACAAGCTAGTTTCTAAACTTCCAATAAAAACAGGTAAAGTAAGGCTGAGGAGACCGCTTTTGTTATGAAATTTAATAAAAGTGTGGTCACGCGCGAATACGAATACACTAACGCGAATACAGTATACCGTGACTCTGAACCCCTAATTGCTCCCAATTGGTCCTTAAAGTTAGCAATACGTCTTATACTGATCTTGGGTCAAAACAGCTGTGGTTTTTGGGATTAAACATCACATTCGCGTGCCTTATAAACACATGTTCGTGGACTGTCGCTATCTTTTTCCATCAGACGTATTTGGAGTCTTTTCGTTAATTCTATAACATAGATAATAAGTAAGTAAGTGTAAAAGGTAGGTTCTGTCTGAGATATTAATTGTTAAAAAACAACTTGCACATTGAATAATTGTAAAAATATTCATGTCAAAGTGATGAGTAAGAAATAGTTTTAGATATGCTACATGGAGTATAAAAAAGCAGTGATATCTTAGCAGTTTGAAATTCAGCCTCTCATTCCGAGGGGTCTGGGTTCAAATCCACGCATGGCAGGCACGCGTCCAGGCAAGCAGCTTGGACTTATTACGTGCGTTTTATAACTAATTCTAATATACTAATATATGTAGTTACAGGATATATTACAAAATACTATTGAATATTACACTTTACTATGCAAACACTTGCACTTTACAATAGGTGCGTAAACTGAAAATGTGTTTGAAATGTTGTATAAACGAAAGAAATCCACGAGCGGTGCTAACGAATCAGTGAAATAAACTTGATCAAAGTACCGCGAACCATAAAAAGGCTGTCCTTAATTTTATTATTGATGTTTTGACAAACATTCTGTTAAATTGCCAAATTCCATTAACCGTGACGTTTGCTTTTATTGCAACCTTCCTATTTGATCCACCCGCGGCTCGTTATACACCTCAGGTGTTTGTCTTTACAATATTTGACAATATTTTATTAACGCCGGTGGTCTGTTTTAGATTTTAAATAAGCCTTTGTTCAATGTTTGTTTATATAATAATGGTTAGTTTTGAGCTTTGGAGTTAAACCTAGGCAACGGAAACTGAAAATCTGGTCAAATGATCTTCAGCTATAATATATATAGCTACATTTAGGTATTTAATTTATTCATCTCTAGGTACAAATAACACAATAGATTCAACGCGGCATACCCTCAGTTGCAAAGGCTCAAGCCTAACCACCCAAATGAAAAACATGTCATTCAATGAAGATGCAAATACTCAAGACCTTAAATTGTCTGAATTACCCCGCGCCAGGGACGAGATAGTTACCCTTCGGAGGCTGTCACTAGTTCAACTATTGACGATACACAGCTGGAGCTACACAACTTTTGTGATCTGTATGAATATGTTGGAAATTAGGCAACGCTGTTAATATGTATAAAAATTAAGTTAGAAACCATTTATTTTGTACATTTTGCATAAGTAATGACGAAGCAAATGTACTAAAATCGAACTGGCTTTAAAGTTCCTCAACGTACATGATTCAAACAAGATAAATGGTGGTCTCTCTTGGTGAATCATACGTTCGATTTCCAGTTGATTTGGCGGCACTAATATCTAAGAGTCCGAGATCCTACTGAAAGTATATGCAAATGAATAGCCGGCTTTCTGTATAATTATCATATTAAAAGACGTCTGCGCGTCTTATTACATTAAGCCGATGCACGTAATACACCACCAACCAATGTTATGTTACGTTATCATGTCGGTATGTCATGCAGAAAATTACGCGGTGTACAGCCCCAGATCGACTTAAGACACTTTGTATGATCAATTTATCGTATTATAGCTATACTCAAAAGTATATGCCAGCAATAACGTTGACGCATTTTAAAACTAATCAAGATTTTAACCGAACGTACAATGTGATCTTGTTTACTACATTTTTAAACGCATATTGTTAGAGAGCCAGTTATATTAAACCTGCCATATTTATGGTTGTTGTCAAATTGGTTAAAAAGTACCGCAGCATAATTTCAGTTGCCCATCGGCTATTGTCAGTCGCCCCGTTTGGATATTATGTCTGTCTCTGTTAAATGTCTAGAACATTTCGGGTTTCTGCTTTTAATCTATCGGAAAATGGATACTTTAGTTTGCTTCAATTGTGCTGACTGGTCAATTATACTTATCTATCCACAAGGTTAATTCATTTGTGATTAACTGTGTTCATGTGGAAGACAGTCTTTGTGAAAATGCATTACCTAAGAATAGGCTTTTAAACATTCACAATAATATAAGCTAATTCATTATGAAACATTGTTGAGTGCACTTGTGCAAATAAATGTGTTCAAATATACAATTTGCTCAATCACTTTCAAACGGAATAAAACTGGTATGTTATAATACATTATGTGTACCGTCGAAAGAAGAACGTGGTGAAGCGGTAAATTTTCTCTAATCGGGTTATGGAATAACGCATATAGTTTCCCAGGTGAAACAGAAACCTTATTGATAATTAGAAACCTGATTACAATTTACAACGATAATGAGATAAAGCTAAGGGGAGTGTATTCTTACCCGTACGTCTGCACAAAACAAGATTTCTATTGTATTCGTTTGAAGGACGGATGAATAGTGCTCTAAGAGCTCACTCGTATCAACAATGTTGATATTCAGGAGTAACAGTCGTGCTAGACGAATTTAAAACGTCTTCCGTTAATAAACAATCTACAAATGATTAAAAGACAAAATGTTTTAATTTAAAACATGTACCTAATTAAAGTTAGTAAGTATACCACATCCTTTAAATCGTGTGAGCGTTTAGTGGAAAATGACTTTTTTGAAAGTAGCTCCAATTAGCTGGGCATCAAGCAAATGTCAGACCCCGCATGGAGTACTGCTCGCATCTCTGGGCGGGAGCACCGTTTTTACCGTCGTTTATACCACGCACGTGTAAAATATGGAATGAGCTTCCTTTTGAGGTATTCTCGGACCGCTGTAACATGGGTATTTTCAAGAAAGGCGCAAAAGGAGCTTTACTACAAAGCCGGCAAAGCAATGGCGACTACTCTGGTGGGGCCTGCCCCACAGAGTAGACACCTGTGTCTACTGTAAAATATAGCGTTCGCTCAAAACACGTTACATGAATTTTTATTCTATTCTAAATGAGAAAATCGAAACCGTGTCACTGACAGCTGATCTCAGAGTTATCATGCATTAACATTAAAAGGAAGAGAATTGAAAATATCATGTGTTTTGATATCGATCGCTCTCCTTTAACATTGCCTTTATTGTAGGGCTTTTTCATTAAAATAGCGCTGTTCGCTTACGATTATCAACAAGTTCCATCTTTCCCATCAAGTTTCCCCAAATTGTTAAGCGCAAATTTCATTTTGAAATCAGTAAACACTTTGCAGTTCTACTGTTTGTTTATTATTAATTTCACAAATTATATTCGCAATAAAGCTGTAAATGGTATGGGGCTTTCAAAAACTTTGCAAACAATCTATTCTATCTGCTTGCAGTCTATCAGGGGTTAGTTTAAAGCACTCTGAACCATCACGCGTCCTCTGGATTCAACAGATACCGGCGGCTATTCCATTTTATCCATTATTTCTTAAACTAACCGTTTTATGAGTATAAATTGATAACAATAATAATTTAGTACATTGTGTGAGAAAGAATGATGTCATATGTGACGATGTTATCGAAATATGGCAAGCGAGATATAAAACCTATTTCTTGTTTGCAGCCATCCTAGTGTTCCACAAATAACAATAACGTTGCCTAATAATATTTATAGGGATTGGTATGCATTTTATGTATATTTTTATAAAGGTGACACTCGAACATCATGTATTAATCATGATACAAAACTTTTAGTGTAATGAAATCAGTATAAAGAAATTGGGTGTTTTTGTGATAATGTGATTGTAATTTGTTGAAATAAGAAATTGAGTTTAACAAGACTTCTTAACCAAACAATTAAACCGCCGTGAAAACATAAAAGCAAAAATGAAGCCTATTTTTCCATGCTTAACGTACGATTAGTTTTTTCAAATTATGGAACCAACTTCGAGGTATACCCATTCCAATAAAAAAAAGTAAGATCGGACCACTGTGTAAAAAGTTATGCGTGGTCATACATCAAAGAAAAATATATTCTTAGAAATAAGACCAGAAGCTATCTTTTTACAAAACAAATTTAATATAACACTGAAGAAACTAATTTACAAAACATGAACCACCTTTGAATACAACTAACTTTAACAAACCAAAACTAAACGAAATCTAAAAATATCAGAGAATTATGACACAAGATAAGCAAAACCCTCACAGACATGAGTAACGTCGCAGAAAAATGTTTCGTCGTTGACAGACGAATAGCCAGAGAGAGCGCGCCACCGCCAGTACCCACCTCTTTATTCGTTTTCTCATACTTTCTACGCTCCATCTTCTACAATATATATATATACATATATGCGTCGGATTGATAACCAGTTTTTTTCGTCGGTAAAAAATTATTCCTGTCTAGAAATCTTCCGCAATTCAATTCGCATGCATTAGCAGAATTATATTATTAATACCTATAAACAAAATAGTGTTAAGTGAACAGTTACAGCGCATTTAACAAAAGAATGACTACAGAAAGTCTCAGAGAAATGAATAGTCTATAAATTTCAAAACTTGGCTTTTGGTTAGCGTTGTGTAACTTTGACCTAACGAGTTTCATAACAAACTTATTGCTCAAAGGACGATGGGCCTACTTATATTAGATTTCGGAAATTAAATACCGAACGGCATTCTCCAACCATTGAAATAGTTGAAATAATGAAGTTCATTTTACTATTATTTGAACTCTTTTACACCGGGACAAACGTGTTTGTACCATTTACTCGTGTCTGTTATCAATATTAGCTTATTGACGCAAATGAAATTTTGAACAAGTAAAACTTAAAAGGTATGACTTTCCAACTTAGTGCAGATATTTTATTTATATTTATTGGCCAATCCACTTTAACTTCTAACGTCGTCGCTGAATATATGTAGTAAGAGTTAAGGAGGTTGTATGCGGCTTGTATAAAAAATGTATTTTTAAGTTACATCGCATATTATATTAGAACATTAATGAATTACCGATAGATTGTTAGGTTTATAAATTAGATGAAAAATATAGGTTTGTTTTATACCTCGAATTATTAACAATTTATGTATAGCTATGACAAAGATTATTCCCAGACTAAATCGACCGTAGTTCGTCGTATAATGACGAGACGCGTCATAGTTAATACGATGAGCAAGGAAACACTGGCCGTGTCAAATTACATCAGCATATTATCTCTTGGCGATATATTAACATGTACAATGAATGTCGTAGTTTATAATGATTTATCAATAGTTCTAATATAGCAGAAATTATTTTAACATAACACCCATCTTAGTTATGTCTTACTACTGGACGCTGGTTTTAAGGGAGACCTGGACGCGATTCTGTCGGGAGTATTTGCCATTAGCTGTAATGCAAGGGCCGATCGCGTGTGATGTTACTTCATTCTACAGATTTATTGATTATGTTCCGATTGCTATTGCCCACAGTGCAGTGTACAGTAAATTACACAGTATAAGCCCTAAGATGATGCGTTCTATGACAGTAATAAGGCAAAATTTGGCTAAATCCAGTCAAGTTTCAACCCCAATTAAGCCCGCCTATGGATCGATTATAATAAATGAACATGATGTGACATGACACAGCGCTCCTGTCAAATTACATTAGCATATATTGCAAATACTGCGCGGTGAACACTGAAATGATTATTTGCTTAAACATGTACATGTTTAAGCAAATCTGTTAATTCGTATAGAAGAAAAATAATTTTACAGCCATCATTCTGTTTTATATTTTCTGTTTATATTATTTAAAAGATTTTTTTATTTGATAACAGCAGCAAATAAGCACGAGTCCATCCACTGTTGTGTTGTTGTGGACGCCAATATACTAATAAGTATGTGTCCTATATTAGAGAGAACTATAGTCGTTTTTGATATCGGTCAAAAGTACCAATAATTGATGATTAAGTTGAGACCTCCCATGAAGTACTATTAAGTACCTATTTTTTGGGCGTACTTTGCACCTATTTGAACAATAGAAAAATAGGTACGGAAAAGGATTGTTAAAAACTAGTTTCTAACATGTTCATATGCTATTTGAATATTTATTATTTTTTATCTTTAAATTAATTCATAGTCGATAACAAAGTATCGTAGACAGGGCCAGAACTTAATAAACTGAATAATGTATATAGGTAATTTTATATTACAAAATTGTATAGTTACCAGTGGTATAGTCACAAAGTGACAAAACCTCTATTGCAATAAATCTTTTAAAGTAGGGGAACGGTAAAGGGAACCACTAATCTCAATAAACATTTCTTGGACTCCCAAACCGCAGGTGGACACACCACAATAATCGTGTCCACCTTCACAATATCTTATGTGCTCACGGTTGTTTTACTCCCATTAAAAATATTATGAGACTAAAAAATGCGATAGAAACCAAAAGTAAGTTGAGCTCGTAGCCTCGTAGCTCTGACGAAGTTGTAAGCGCAGATTGTAAGCGATCTGCAAAATTAACGACGCCAGAATCACTCATCAATCAAACAGCTACATTTGAATGTGTGACTTCTATTGGTAACTTTTCACGGACTTTTCCGTACTTCAAAGTGCACGTTAAACTGTCGTTTTCCTTTTTTAGTCTCAAAAAACAATAGCTCAATCTCGGCCGAAACCCGAATGTTGGGACTAAATCCACATAAAATATGATAATTGTTGTACTATATATGAATTTAAACGCTAAATATGGAACGTTCAAATTCGTATAAAGTAAACAAACACACATCAACGGATACAGTATCTCGTCGCATAAATTGGACTTAAACAAATTTTCCCATTAGCATACTTCATGACGTTCAACCGACGACAGCGCCGGGCGAGTCTCGATACGAACAGTAAATAAGAATAATTCATTATGTCTCTACTTTCAATACTATTGTACTGTTGTTATTTATTTGTATTTAGATAAATAGGAAAAATGTATTCTTTCTTTTTATTTACAGTATTTCGAAAGCAGTCCGCTCTGACACAACAAAATGGTCACGTTAGTTAGCCACGTCACCGGCAAAAATAACAACATAAAAATACTGACTCAGTATCTGATAAGATGTTAGAAATGTCTTTGTCCAATGAGAATATATTTCAGCCTCGAACATGTCTCAAATACATTTACTAGTGGCCCCTCGTCATATTTTGTCAAGCATTACGCACGATGGTGTGCGTCACGAATTTTATAATAATAGGTATATATGTAACATGTGTTTATTGTGATCAGAAAGTGATAATTATTGCGAAGCTGTGTTGAAATTCAACAAGTTTAGTAAGAAAAATAACATAGTAGCTGGTAAAAAAGACTTTCGCATCATTTTGTATTATCCCAGTGGGTACACAAATTTTTAATATTATGGCTTACAATGAAAAACACCTACAATCAATTTGATGTTCGCCGGGACTTTAATAAATCGCTAATATTTTTTTAATTTCAATTATATACGAAATCAAAATTCGTAAAATATGGTGGTAGATACATACCTATTATCTTAAATGTCGTCAACCATACTACAACATTTTTAAAGTTTGTCATATAAATTTGTCATTTGAATTCTTTCAGCGTAAAACTATGACTTGTTCAATTAATTATAACCATGAGGTACAAACAAAACTGCATACAATTAGCAAAACTATTTATTTATTTAACGTATAAATGGAGTTTTGACTTCATTATATAAATTAAATACTGCAGCGATAAAAGTAATTGAGTCGTGGGGTACTTATTTTACTAAGCACAGATCTGATTAACGTTACGAGTATTTTTAAACGCCCGCCAGCAGTACGCTGTGTAAAAGAACATAATGAGAAAACTCAAAAATAAAGTAAATGTAGTGTTTTTTTATGTCTAACATATTTAAAACGAAGTTAGATCACCTTATGTTACATTGCTAATCAAAGCGCAACTTGGCAAGTTCCTATTGTTTTCTCCCTACGAAAACGTTAATATCGTAACCGTCCTTTAATAACTGTAATGACGACAACTTATAGGTATGAACAACATGTATAGTTTGTTGCTAAGTACTAACGATAGTGTATTGTTATTTACCAAGGTTCGCATTGTTCATTACTTTGCTATCTATCGTGCCTAACTACCAAGAGTAAAATAAGTAAAATTTAAAAACGAAGCAACCAAAACATTGTAACAAACTTACATTTTGTAAACATGGGGACATAAAAACGGGATCGAAAAGAATAAATGGTGCTTTATACGGGTAAACAGTCCACGATCTCCTTATTTTCTAAATGACTCGGCGAGTTTATTTTCTCGTATCATGCACCAAAATTGCTAGAATCATTTACGTATAGAGAAACATTCCAACGGTTTACTATTCACTTATTTTTGCGAATTCATATATTCTCTTCGCACTTTCAGCATAAAGAGGTACTATTTCAGCTAGAAGTCTCCGAATTCTGTGGGCACGAGTAGTATAAGAAAATGGATTTATTGACTACTTTTACTATAATTTTCCTCATCATGTTGATTGGCTATATTTTCTAAATTTAACACAATGTCGTTTGGAAGAAACCTATGTTTCTTACAGATGAAACTTTTTCTATACAAATGGTATATAGTTTATAGTCTACTAGTTGTTAACCCCGGCTTCGCCCGCGTGTTCAAAATAGTAATAATAATAATATGAAAATAAAAAAAGTGTAACAAAATAATTTATTTATTGAAGGAAAGCTCTCAAAAAAGAAATATTTT
>DWDX01001370.1:0-19046 GCA_018245675.1 Agara michaeli | reverse complement strand
GCCAGTCTACCTTTGGGCCAAGCAGAAAATATAGTAGGCGGTAAATTGAAATAGAAAAAACTAAAAATAAAAAAATATAATAAAAAGAAGGAAAATTTACATTTACGTCGTAGGTTATATCTTCACTTACAATCAGTCAACATAGCAGTCAAACGCTTTGCTACTGAGAATTCAAAAAAATATATTATAAGGTTAATGACACCAAAACGTGTAAGGACCGTATGTGTGTCTTCTACTTAATCTTTTTATTTTTCTTCTGTCCCTTAACTTATATTGTATGTATATGTGTTATAAAAATATGTGCTTAACATTAGAAAATATACGTGATTCGAAACTCCTGACCGTTATTATTTTTCATGTTAAGTACCAACAATTTAGATTCATAAATTCGTAGGTAGATGAATTTTTAGTGTTCCTTTCAGGTCAGATTAGATTCCGAGATTACGCATGAATATGAATAAGATGATGTGTTCCCGTAACTTGGTTGGCTAACAGCGGCGACTGTCTCCTGGCTCGCGGCCAACTGTGACGTGTGCCTCGGGATCGATCCCCAGAGAACAGCGCTAAGCCTCTCAAACATCACCCAATAATCATGGAATTATAGCCATGATCTGTACATATTTTTATTTTTGGGATTTTTCTTCATTATTAACGGACATAGACATAGACTTTTGTTCTTTGTTCGCTTAAAAACAGCATTTTTATTTATAGAATACTTAATTTATCCTCGTTTATACAATTAAAAAGTTTCCTGCGTTTCCCGTAAATGCTAAAATTGAAATGTTGCGCGATGTCTAATCACGTGAACAGAGTAACGCTAACTTGTAATACTAAAGTAATATTTTGTAAATTTGTTGTAGCTTTAAAAGACCAAAAAAGCATTTACCAGTTTTTTAAAATAATGCCAAGTTTGCGTGTAAGGCTTGAACCATTCATCATTTCCCAGTAGTATATGTAAGTGAGCGTCACCTAAAACGAACGAAATGCCACTGCTCTACATGCTTTATATAAAATAAAGATTAAGAAAAGTCTTTATATTAGGCTTTGAAATATTTCTAATGGCATAAATTGGCCCAGTACCATCGTAGCCTCATTTTTCACTGCCACCGGGAACGCTCTTTCGCTTTTAGTGAAAAGCTTTAAATAACGCCCCTCTAACGCTATTTCCTTTTTTCGTGCCAGTAGATTTTTATATTACATTACTGACTGTTATTACTTTTATGTTATGAGGAAACTCAAATAAAACCCAAAATCTAAAGAAGGATAAATTGAAGTACCTACTGAAATTATGTAATTTGGATACTTTGACTGTGATTCAAAGGCTAACAATTTTTTTTTTCAATTACTGATTATAAAACGGGATATGTACAATTTATTTTAACGATTCTATTATGTAATAATATTACAATACAATTGAGATCATAAGAAACCCTATACGGCTTAATAGCTGCGGTAATGCGTTAATGTACTAGAAAGGATTTCAGTTATCTTAAAACAGCATTATCCATACTATACTTGAAACATTAAAGCTTGCTTTTAGACGACATATAATGACTTTTTGCGATTCTTCACCCGCCCTACAAACCCAGTTGAACTTCACCCTGCTTCCTGGTCACGTACAATTCCTTATATAAATGAGAATTAGCCATATACCGTATTCCCCATTTAATATAACAAGTAAAATAAACTTTATATGAATATGTTTATATTTAGATTTAACACATAAAATGCAAAAATACTAGTTACTCACGGAGGGTTATATCCGAGAACTGTAGGGATTCGCTCACGGAGCACTGGTTGCGCGTTAACGAGTAGGAAAAATGACTCAAATGGGGGTGCCTTCGGTAAGACTGATGTATAAATCGGCGGGACGGCGCACGCCACCGGTATTGATTTTGGGCGGCAACGTGTCCGCGCAAGTTAACGCCATCTATTCGTAACATCGGAACTACTGTAATACAGTTTATACATCGTTATTGAACATTAACTGAGATGGCGTTCCGACTGTCGTTCTACATATTGTCATTTGTATTTCTAAAGTTTGAACATAAAAGTTGAAACAGCCATTATTGTTCGTACGTTATACATAATTATTGTTATAGAAGCTTTGTTAAAAACATAGAAAAACTTATAACTAATTCTTAGCATTCAAGCTGCTTTAAATTTGCAGCATCTATGTTTTGTTTTCGCAAATTTGTGTATACAAAACTTGTGTATAACAAAGAGAATGACAAAAATGATAATGAAAAATGAGGATAACAAAGACAACTCAGTTACCAAAATGTATAAAGATTTCTTCCATTCACAATAATTGTAAATATCGCAATCGTTAGATTGCGGTATTAACGGATAACTAAGTCTCACCTATCTACCTTTTTGCCGCTTCTTGTGGGACATGCAGGGCGGTCCTGTCGCAATAAGAAGAGTATGGGTCGTAGTCAGTAGCTAAGTTTGTGTTGGCAGAGTTCAGGTGCCTTATGGAGATGGTGGACATTATAGCGAACTCTTCATTCGAACCCAAGATTCCGAAATCAGAAGCACAATACTTATTAACCCATCAGACAATTTTACAATACTCAGTGTTGTATTATTATAATTATAAATAACAAGTTACGGAGAAAAACGCAGTAACCTTGAATAGTGAACTCAACAAATCAGAATAAAAAACTTTGAGTATGGAAGGATCAGCCGGTGCTATACCTGCAGGTTTACCTGTGTGCGTAATAGCACGTTCTTGACGAGTGAACGGTGCGCATGTAGGCGTATGTCGTAATGCCTGCCTGCCCGCCGACGCAATATTGCGTAGAAGGCTCTTGTTCATATAGGAACAGAACTACCCTGCACAATTATTTATGTACACTGACTGATATTTTCACACTTCACTAACTGGAAACTGTGCTTTATATTATACTTATACATATAACATGGTGCAAATGGAAGCTCTAAATTCGACTTTGCTGTGATAATACTTTGTTATTTAATCAAATGTCCAATTACAGTAATGGCAAAAATGATGCTTGTTACAAAACGTTCTGGACACAAACATACATGAACAGCACTTGGTATGTTTTCTATTATTGTATTATTATTCTTTTTATAATTGATATCATGGATCATAAACTTACGAGCACGATGGCATCAACAATACGATACTATCAGTAAATGTAAAGCAAAAGACCTTATTCTCTTCCTCTGAAGTAATGCCGATACTTATACAGGAAACTTACATCAGCTGGGTTAAGGTGACTAGCAACAAGCTACAATGGTCGTCAGTGTGGACGCGGGCGCTTACAGAAAGTAAAGTTTGTTGTTCGGTCCGTAACTTGGTCTGCCTTGCGTCGGTAGTGTCGCTCCGTCCCGCGCTTCGACCGGTCCGTCATGGCGCGCTGACACCACGCGCACACAACTTATAAACAAAGTGCAAGAAAAACAATCTGTGAAAATAATCTAGTGAAACATGTTGCCGATGTGGTGTTACTTCCTCGCCGGCACACTGCTGGCGACTATACATGCACAGGTATATTCGACGTCAACTTAATGCAATTCTTTTATTATACTGCCTACTGACCACTGCTAGCTTGAACTATAGACATACGTAGAGACAGATGCAGATGATCTCATCACCAGACTTTTGATTTTATTCTATTAATTCAGTTGCCTATAGAATGTCTTTAAGCTGTCTAATAAAGAGCGAAGACAGTATGTATATAAATTATATTTTAATATGAATAACTGATTCTTATATATATTTTTTGTACTATGTTAATGTCTACATTAAATTTTGTCCCTATTCAGTTAATCTAATCTGTTTCAGTTATAAGGATTTTATTTAACCGTACATTTAAACTTTTTTACTCACAACAACAGAACCAACCAACATAAACATGGAGTTATACAGTATTTTTTTTCTGTTATGTTTAAGTGAAAGTATTTAAAAGATTACCAGAGCATATAGCGTAACTAATAAAATTCAGTTATGGTAGTAACATGTATGTATAAACATAACAAAGTACAACGTGCGGACAAAAACATGACACAAACACAAATAAACTCACAAAATATAGAGCCAAGGCCAACGTATAAAATCTGTTCAATTTAAACAATTATATAATACTTGTAACATTGGTGCGTGTTCAAATACTGCCAATATCGTTAGTAGAGCCTGTAGAGCACGTATTACATAAAAGTTGTGCTGGTTAACATGACATTGTATTACGCGAGTGGGTAATATCGCATCTCCGTGCGTAACCTACTTTCTGCCCGCATGTACAGTGCAGACACTTGTTCATGGGAGAATTTTCACTATATACAACAAAAACCTAAACGTAAGGCTTACGTTTTCTGTCATCGTAGGTGTTAATACGTCATGCAATAAACAGTGCCATAAATTAAGATTTCACATTTCATTAATTATCTTCAAGGAAACCTGAATTCCGAGTAACGAGTATAGACGAAAATAAGAACAAAAAATCATTTTGATAATATCTTTTTTCCTTTTTTGTTTGAAGGCAAAACTCTACGAACAATGCATTATCTTCGTAATAGCAGTGCAGGTACAAGCGTTCTCCCGAAAATCGAAACTGATGTAGGCCATGCTACTAAACCTGAAATTAGGCAGCAGTGTGATAAAGACAGATGATCTGTATCGATTTCTAAAAAGCTCTGGTCACCTATACACTCCAATAATACCGCTATCACATTTGTTAAAACTGGATATACTATTTCATTTCTATTTAAAGTTATTAGAACAGACCATTTCACAATAGATGATGAGATACCGCATGCCGATCTGAGTCTATTACTCTGATTCTAAATTATCCACAACCAACCCTGTAAAATCTGTAAGAAAATCTATTTTCATCATCATCATTCATCATCAATTTTTAACTTCTCATAGTCTTGAATAAAAAGGTACTAATCTTGCATAAATCTCAATACTATATTTAACAACAAAAAAATAACTAAATAGACATGCAAAAAGCATTTTTAAAATATAGAGTATACAATGTAGAGTAAGGTTCGTTACGTGTACGGGCTAACGAAATCCCGTTTGACATATTTGCGTAATATCTATGCACTTATTGAAAAATTCTTCCCTATATAATGCTTCTAAATTACATTTTATATTAAAATATTGCTAATAGATACGTTTGAATATGTTACAGAAAAAATATTATAATCATCGTTATATTCCCACATATGTATGTGAGCAGTTTAAAAAAAAACGTGCACAATGAATGAACTTAAAACTCGTTACGCACTGTCAACATTCCTTGGGTATAAATAAATTAAAGATGCTTGTACAGGTGCAGCTCTGTTTAAATACATAATAATTATGCTTCTGTCCGTAACGCCCGTTGTCCTTCGCATCTTATAGGAACATTGAATATTTAACAGTGAATAAGTAACGGTTGTTAAATGTGTTTTAAACCCGTTTCCAACACATTAATTTAGAAAGTTTCGCGATATTTTTTTTTTTTGTTTATTCAAGTAACGCTGATAACTTGTTTCTCTTTAAATATGACTATTTACGGCAGACAGCCGGAAATAAAGGGGTGATTTTGTTTTTGTCTATATTATTGTACGATTTCAAACAAGTTGCAGTTGTGTCAGAAATAGTTTTTCTTTCCAACCTCTCCTCTCATAGTTAGAGGGTTTTGGGACTACCTACCATGCGGGCCAAGTGTAGTGCATTGGCAGACTTCACACACCTCAGAAGCATTATGAATTTTATAATATCTCTAAGGTGTGTAGGTTTTCTTACTGTCTTCCTTGACCGTCATTGGGTGTGATTTTTAAATTTTTAATTTTAAAACGCACGTGACAAGTCAGAGCTGCGCGCCTGGATTTGAACCCAGAGCCAGGCCCCCGGAGTCGGAGGACCAATTTTAAACTGTCAGGCTATCACCAACTACGCCTACTATCCGATGCCGATTATCCTGTTACGATGTTGTATGTCTTTGAGTATTACTCCTTCGAAATCTTGTGTAGCATACTTAAGTTTGAATGTTATTAAATTTTTAAAAGTATTCTTAAATCGTTTCGTTGCTCAATCATAACTTTTATATTTAGCCTTGTATCAAGCGATGTGAGCTTGTGATATGATAATAATGTATTATTGATGACTGCCTTACATGTTACACAAAGGGGAGCCTTGGCAAGCATTTGCTTGTTACATTTTTATCCCCACAGGTATTACAATTAATTGTGAGGTTACAATGTAATCACTTGCTTAGACTTTGACGTACTAGTCAGTACGACTGGCTGTGCAGGTTTAGCTGTACCTTATATGGCGGAGACTACGGATCACTAATGCCACAGCAAGCGTGTTGGCAGCGCAAGGCTGGTGGCGCCTACGCAGACCTTGGCACAATAAGTACTTTGTTTAAACAGTTTAAGCAATTGGGACTGGATGTTTAATCATTATATTTAATTGTTAATCAACGAAGGGTACTCAAAGCATTTCTCTACATCTACTTAATTCAATACAGTAGTGACTGTTTGAAATGTTTTTCTTTATTATTATTATCTACGTAAAATATAAATAAAAAAATAGCAAAGAATATAAATATACATAAAAAAAACAATTTTAACTATCAAATATAAATATTGAACTTTGCGGGTAGATCAATCGGAAGCCTTAAATTTTTTTTTTTTTCCAAAAAAGTGGTAATCTAAACTAATTTAGAAAACTTAAACTATTTTATTGGTTAATCTTATGTTAATAATAGAATTATAATGGACTCGGTCATCGCGTCATACTTCTTGAGAATACTAATAGGATAAAATCTACATCAAAGGTTATATTATAAATAGCTTTAGCATTCGTCCTTTGCCCTGAGATACTGCATTTAATTTCCGGTTAGAGAATATGATTCATGTTTACACTTGGTTGAGTAAACTTGCAAAAGTATCAACTAATGGGACACCTACTTCCAGATAGTCATATAGTGACTTTTTACAACAACCATCTGTACAAGCACATTGTCATTCCCGGAATACCTTCGTGACTCAAGACGTATATTGACTCACTGTACATAAGTAAGTAAGTACTTGAGGCATATGTTATATAGTAGCAAGCACTGGCTGTTTTATACTTTTAACTCGTCGTATATTTAGAATCATCTTAACATACTTAAAAGTAAATCAACATATGAAAAATTCGTACTTACAATTATATAGCTTTCATTTTATTATCAGAACCATTAATATGAGTACACGAACTAAAATCTACCAACAAATTTTACTCGTAGTCGTCAATCTCTACAAAAAACTAAACGTTAAAGAATTCGACTTATCAAAACTGTTTTGGTACAAAGCAAGTCATCATCATCATAGTTAATATTGAGGTTCGTCTGTATTTTAAATATTCAAGCTTTTTCTTAGGCTTCGTTTTTTTAAATTCGTGCTTGTTTGTTTTTCTTAAAAAAGCCCACGCGGAGGTTCAATGAAAGGAATATTTATTTTACCACCAAAATATAGAAATAAACCGATGTTTTACATACATCGCAACAAAATGTTAACAATATGATGTGTAAATGACACAGCTATTGTTGTGACATCACAATACATGGATACGAATGGAGCAGAACATGCAAGACGACCGTGGCGTGATTCGCATAAATATGCGACATTGCAGTCACTTTGATGATCGATACTTTGTATGCAAAAGGACAGTATCTACTAGGAATTAACAACGACACATTCTTCTTGTTAAGTTTAAGTAGTTGCTCGTCCTATAGTATAATGTTAACAGATCGTTAAAGCCAAAAGTAAAATCAATTACATTTTAAGTCGTGTCGTCAGCCACAGTGCTCGTTATTCACTCGTTATATCGATACATTGAATTAAATTGGGGAATTTGGTGATGTGAGCATTATCCCTAATATATGTGCAATTGGGGAATCACTTCATTGCATAAAACGTTCTCAACATAGGAGCAAAATAATAATAAAAAGGTTAAAAAATACTATTTGTCTCTAAAATAAATAAAATCATTGGTATAAAAAAGAAAACTTCCGTAGCAGTAGCATGCTTTGTAATAGTAACTCGATGTTACTTATTGTATAAACAGCATAAATTCGCGTGACTGAGTTAAATAAACCATTAACAGCCGCGGCCTCCTCGACACCAGCCGAGGCCATATGTTCCTTATGTTTATCTCTTTTACATACTTTTTGGAATAGAGTAATTTTAATACAGGTATTTTCATATCCTGTTGTTATTTATGATTCTGATTCAGATCAGATGTTGTTTTTCGAATTTGCTCTCATTTCTTAAGAAACTTAGTAAGAATGGCTGCCTCTTTTCACATTGATTCACTTTATACCTGTATCGAAGGTAATATGAGAAAATGTATTCGGTACCAGGATATTTAAAATAGAAAATATGTATATTTTGACCAAAAATAGTAAGGGACATATTTGGCAAGATTCAGCTTCGAATTGCTTAGCTAACTTAGGGCATATTTCGTTTATGGTCAAAATCCAATCACATGAGTACCCAGACACATTAATAAACGAATCAAAGCCAAGTGAATAATACTTTCAACTTTCAACTTTCAACTCACGAAATATAAATCGTAATTATAGCGGGAAGTTAAGACATTCTTGTGGTAAACATTCGCTACGCACGCGGCTCGGCCGGGCCGGTTGTGGCGCGGGCGCCGACGCCGCGCACGAAACGCTCTGATTGCGCGGCCACAGGCGATCGCGATAACGAACGTTCGCGGAAGCGCCCGCGCCGGGCCGCGGCTTCGTTCGACGCGGTGCGATTGTTACGAACAACATCATCCTTTGCTTCTATCTATGTGTGTGCTATTATGTTTCATAACTACGAGCTCTTTTGAAGGACCGCGGTACGGAATAACCACATTATCTTTCTGCTTTTAGATCCAATCTAAAGTTTGGTATTGTGAAACCCAAATTGAAAAACTACATCCGACGTAATTGTTGACATTATAAATTGTACATTGTATAATGAAGAGTTTTTTCGATAGCCACAGCGTCGATCAGGTTTGATAGAATTTAAACATTGGTACAGTGGTTAGTGTGCTTGAATTCTTGGCCCGGGGATTGCGTATTTGACTCCCAACCAGGACAAATATTTGAGTTAACAACACGAGCTATGTTCTCCATATGTGTGTAAAACTATCTAAATAAGTATGTATTTTGTAATTTACAAGTCCTTTATCACTTGTTAAAATTATCTACTCCTATATACATATGGGCTTACAAATTTACGTCTACTTTATCAAGTATCAGACAATCGTGAGTGAGATTATTTAAAGTTCATTACTATTTAGTAGAATTGTTCAAATCATGTTCATCAATACAACTTAACGATCTATGACTGTGCAACTAATAAAAGCACATTTAACATTATCTTATTGACCTTAATATACACACTTTCACGTGGTTCGCTGAAGGAGCCATGGAAATGCAATTATGTTCGTTTTGTGTGAGAAGATATGGTGAAGTCTGTTCTGTGAGGCTTCGTTCTGTATTGGTATTCAGTGTTTGATGTACGGTTTCTATCATTTATCATCCCATCGAAGATGCATTTTTCGATATTTGGATTAATGGAAGTTTTATAACCCTGTTCAATGTTAATCTAGACTTGTAATCAATACTTATTGATTATAATGCACATAGATTACCTAGAAATTTTACACAAAGTATTATAGAAATATTTTTAAACTATCCGCCTTCACTGATTGGGCCATTCACATTCACGTGCATGATATTAGTTTTTTAACCGACTTCAAAAAAAGGAGGAGGTTCTCAATTCGTCTGTATTTTTTTCGTATTCTCTGCTTTAGCAGGAATGTCAAATATCGTTTGTCTGCATCACTATAACGAAATATATAAAAAAAATCCACACCAATAAGCAGTAGGTAAGTGGTATAAAAAATTCTTGAGAAATCCTTCAATCAATTTGTGTCAATTAGAACTATTATTAGATTATAATGCGGGAAAAAATAAAACTGTATTAGAATTTTGAAATCAATGGCCATTGTTAAGATAAAACGTAGAAGTAAATGCTAGAGTTTGAGTGATATATTTACTTACAGTATTTGTCACATTACGTCATACCATATCCAAGTTGTTTTGGACAAGGCTAGTTATCTGATTCGCAGGCGTGTCTTGTATTCATTATTTACACTTGACGTGTTCTTAACGCGACAAGAGTCACAACAGCCTTGTCGAATTGGCATAACTCAATAGGAACAATAGCGTTTCAAAATAAATTAGGGAAATCCGAAGTTTCTTCAACATAGTATTTTTGCCATATGCGATGTCGCCGTACTTTTTCGATAATACTCAACCATTTTTTTCTATTGGCCTCAATTGCCATTTAAGTATGACTCTGATGCATGCAACAAAAGGATTATGACGCAAAGTTTTTGAAACTATTCGTTAAACATCATATGCAACTGTTAACATCGGGGTAACGGTCACAATCGGCCGAATGGCATGTCATTAGTCACGGCGATCAGTCAGACCTCAGCGTGTAGGTACTCATCATCGACTTCCTATTTACAGACGTATAAGCAATCGCAACAATACATGTCCGTGGGAAGCCGCAAATCAGATACCAAGTACTAACTAAAATATTATAGCCTCTATTTCCGGCTAGTTGTGTTCAAGGACTGTATGTATACGTAAGGTTTGGACATTTACCGAATGTCCGAAGTATTTATGTACCCGCATAACTACAATTATTTTACACAAAGTGAGATTATTCAATAATAAGTGACTCTATCAAACAGAACTGCACGTTATATTTCAAAAAAGCGATTTATTAAACTCTGCAGTCAGCACATATGGTTTACCCTACGTATACTTTTTAATTTAGGAGCTAAGCCATACTAGCAAATCGTTTAACATTCTTGATTAATGGGTAACTCATAATATGTTTCGTTATAAGGTCAAAATGGAATAAAAAAATATGCGCGTCGAATTGAGTACCTCTTTTTTTGTCGGTAAAAATACTGTTAATGATCAATGTAGTAAGAATTAAATATAAATTAACAAAGTAAGTGCGCCCGTATAATTCAATATGTTGTTAGGCACTTTTTATTTCGTATACGATTTCATATTTTATATTTCTTAACGAATTATACAATATAAGGTACACTTGCTTGATTCAACATTAGGTATGGTAATAATGAAGTTTGATATCATTAAACAATTATGTGCAAAAATCCCGTCATTCGCTAATAACAAGTAATAAAATTGTATTACAGTATACTTTTGTGTATTTCCATACTTTTTTGTATCTACTTAGTCTAAAACTTTTTCGTCTCTTGCAAAGTAACGGCGCAGACAAAACTGCAAAAACATGAGTGACTATAATTATAGAATTAACTGTTACTCACGTATTATACTATGGGTAAATTTTAAAATACCTAGCCACTTCCACAATGAATTAAAAGACAATGTACTCAATCGACATAGCTTTAACATAGATATAGAGATTCACAAAAAATTACATTTTACATTTCACCAAGGAAATACTCTATGTGAAGTTACCATTAAATGTATTATTAAAGTAATGCAATATTTTGCAAGTCAGTGTACACCGAATCGACCTACAGTCGACGAGACCTCTGTCGCCGCCGTAAGAAAATATTGGGGCCGTCGGAACCGGTCCGCCCGCTAATTACATCAGATCTGATCTCGGTGATACATATGGGGAATGCTCTTTCAATTCGTTTACGTAATATGCTTAGAATAAGCATGTGAAATTCGTTACAATAACAGACAACCAAAAATTTTACCACTTTACGGACTATAGGCAGTTCCAATGGACTTCAGAAGAATCTAAATTACGTTGAAAACGATGGATTTTAAGTGTTCTTGATTTAATTTCGTAATATTCGTATTTTGTAGTGCAATTATTTCTTACTATTCTTTCTTCTTAATCTAAATATATATTTATTTATTGTTATGATAATATTTATTTATTGTTATATTATAAATATCCCTAAATACTTTTATTATCGAACGCACACGTACAAACGTGCTCTCTACAGTAGGTACTCTATCAGTGTCTAAGCCGAATCAGATTATAACTGTAACAGTTACTTGCCCATTTGAAAATTACTCCGGCCATGCGATTACTTTACTTTCATATGAAAACCCATCAATTTGAACAAACGGTGCAATATTAGATACCGCTTTGTGTAACATCCAACAGTCGTAGTCGTAATGGAAGAGTGGCCAACGGGTATTACTTGCGTAAGCTGTGAACAATTCGGACATACCATTGTAAATTAAGTTAACTACGGCGAGGAACACGACTTATTATACTTATGAAAATAATTACATAAAGAATTTCTTCTATTAATACTTAAAAAGTTAGTTTGAATTACATATCATCATTTATACAGATAAAATATAATGATATAGTAGATAATTATCATATAGCTGTTCGGAACGAACTAAATAAAATACCTTCTGTATAAAATACTAAATAAAATACTAGACAATAAAATAATGACAGATTATTTTTTTTACAACACAATATTTTTATTTCCTTTGACAGTGATGGCGTTTGCTGTGTTTACGAATAATGAAAACATTTAAATAAAATAGGATTGCTTTCAAAGAAATGCTGTGCTGTATTTTCACTGAATAATGAAACAACTATGTCTTCATTATCATAGTACGAATAAATCACAATGCTTTCATTCATGTTTGAAAGCTCTGATACAATATACACCAACAAAAAAAGCATGCATTTATCAGCACCTCTCAACTGTGATGGAAAAGTAGATATGTTAATTGCATGGCAAATTCTTTCCTCTTGTTCTCACTTTCAATTACAGGATATAGTGATTCAGCTACATTGCAGTATCTTTTAATCATCATTCTACTCAATTCATTCAATCTTATTACCTTTCGTCTTCATTTTCAAATACTAATTACAAAAATCATAACTTCAATGGTCGAGTAGTTTCTGATGTAATCTTTGTGGTTCTCTTTGTATGTGATAATACTTAAGTAATACCGGACATATTCTCGCATGAATATTAAATGTTTAGAAAATCCACATTTAAATACAAATTTGTCATTTCACCGTTAAAAAAAAACTGATTTAGCATTCTCAGCAAATATCTATATCGTATATGAGTATATCAATTGGAATTGATTACGAAATAAGGCAATGGTCTCAAGGTTTGAGTTGCCTATTGTAAATGTCTCGGCAGGTTTTGTGCTCAAATTGTTTAGCAATAAAATATGCGTCAATTGATTAACATCGCAATATAAGTACTACAAGTCCCAAGCTAGCTAGCATATTTAGAGCGATTTCAGAAACCACTCGATTATTATTAATCCTTAAGTATGTATAATACTATTACTATATTTTAATAAGTAGAAAGACGATATTGAACCAATAGTTGTGGGCGACCGTGGCCTGTCACCAAACCATAATATTAATAATGTTAGTCAACGTTCATAATTAGATAATAGTGGGAACCAGCTGTAAAAATAATCAGATACTTAAAAACCGTCTGCCTGTGTATTTTAAATATATATTATACTACATATTTCCGATGTTATATGGTCATGCTTTCAAAAAACTGCACGGCCTAGTCAATGGTCAAAAGTAATTGAAAAAATACAAGCGGAAACTTCTCATAACACGAGAAACGAGGCCATGGAGATCTAACTGCGTTCGTTCATCGACCTCGACCCTACGATAAGGTGACTACCTATTATACAACATCCATCTTCTACTCACAAATCTGTTACTAAGTAAAACCATTTAAATCTATCAATATCCGTACCGTATTTATTAAGATATCCAGTTTCTACTTAGGAATTTAGTAAGATCATAATGTTTATGCATATGAGATTTTCTTATGTCGAAAGTTGCAAGAGAATCGGCAGAAATAACATAACCTGTAACCAACACCCGAACACTACACTCAGAATAAGGACTATTCTCGACTAGTCCAGTTCTTGGAATATAAAAGAATAATTATTTAATGAAATAAGTAATTATACTTACATTCAGTAATAATGAAGGCGGATTTTTAGGGCATAATGGCCTTCAATAATGAACTAGTATAGGCTGATAATGATGATGATGATTTGATAGTAGGGCTATGAGTGTCCATTAATGTAGTAAAATAAGTCAATGTAAGTGTAGCAAGTATTAGGTAGTATCTGCGTTAATCGAAATTGATCACTAACGCATTACTACTCGTGGGGACTCAGATGATCGCCTGTACTATATATGTGCAGTATGTGGACTAGCAATTACATATTTTAAACCGAATTACATTTTTTATTAACAACTGCTTCGCGGTTGAAATGAGTGTAGCGATGTTACCCGCCTCATTCGTGCTATTAAAATGTTTCTTATCAAAGTGTGGTTTACCCATTCTACTATATTCAAATCTATCTTATCACCATTTGGTTTCGCCATTCCGTTACAAATATTGAATTGTTTCTTCAATTCACATTTTAAGCGAAGCCTTTCTACGGAATTCCTATTAAACGAGTCAAACGAACCACCGTTCCGCATTGCCCACGCCTAAATATTGTCAAGGTAAATGTTACCTTTCAGCTTCTATGTATAAGTACTCAACAGTTATGACTTTATTCACCAGTAGTTCAATTGACTTCAAAATTCTTAAAGCCTATCTACAATATGGGTGGGATTCCCATTCAGGGCGAACATTTGTGTGATGAGCACATTAGGTTTTTCTGTGTATGAGTGTGTATTTTTTATTTATGTATGTCAACTGTCCGGTCACCATAAAACAGGCATTTAATTGCCTAATTTGGAATCAGAAGGCGGTGTAAGGAATCATATTTTTATTATATAAAGTTATCTACTATAGAGTATTATTTTAAGTACAATTGACAGAACGTACTCGTATTTCAGCGCAAAAAAGCAACATAGGAAAACACTTAAAGGGACAGGGGCCTGCGATTTAAATACGAAATTGCCTACCTGTAAATCATGTCCGAACGTAATGGCGATGCCCCTCGAGTGGCTAATGTAGGGAAGGCTTCGTGGATTGCGTGTCTGTAGGATTGCCAGCAAAGGAAACCTAAATCTAAGTTTAATACTGCACAAGATACATAAATCAATCTCAAAACAAATGGCAATAAAATGTAAATTCGTTTTATAATTAGTAATAGCATAAACATTATGTAATGAATGCAGCTAATTAATAATCTGGATTGTTGTAACATGTTTATGTATGAATTGTAAGTTGAAAATATTGTTAAACTTCTACTACAGATAAAATGGATAAAATGTGTACATGAAATATATTTTATAAAATGAAAATAATATGTGTTTTTATCTGTTAAATCCATCATCAACAAATCCATCGATTTTGTTGATACAGAATAGCTTATACTGGAGGAATATCCCTCTTTTCCACGGGAGTACGAGCCTAGCCACAGATAACAACTAGCAGAAAATATATTTGTTGTTTATGAACTAACCTACGTTAAATAAAGGCATGTTAGGTATTAGTTATATAGTATGCTGTAAGTTAGATGACACACGCAGTTTCTATCACGCCCTAGTACTTTAAAAAAACTAAGCTCTTGTTAGCTTAGCCAACCCTATAGATAGCTGGGCTAGGTCGTGCGAGCCCGTCGCCCTGAGGACGCGACCCTGCGGTCCTAAGTCGCACCGTCATTACAGTCGTAACCGCAACATGCTTTATTTCTAAAAATATTCCTTGCTGAACCTGGACTTAGACATTTTAGAGCTGATTCACAAACACAAAATTTTATATAGTTTTCTGAATGTACATAAGAACTATTTAACAGTGATTATTCAAGGCTTAGCCATATATACTTATATGTTTTTATCACTTACATTGCGAGGAAACTTACATGCCTTAAAGTTCTCTAAATGGCTAAGGCATATAAACTTTGGACCCCCACTTGTCCAGTGTGGCCGAGCATGGTCCTACTTTTGTCATTATAATACGAAACGCGTGGCTAACACGGTATAGATAAAAGGGTTAATGGGTAAAGAAAAGAAGCGAACAGACACAAACAACACACAAACTTTCTAAATAAAAACGTTTATTGTTTCCAGAGCACTGAAAGTAGCGGGGACTTCTCCCCGGTAGTGAGTGCAACATGCAAGACGGGCCTAATGTCGATTAAAATAAATTTTAGTCAGCCTTTCAACGGAGTCACTCATGCGAGAGAATTCAGGTAAACTACTATTCCGGTTCTTTAATAAACATCATATATTTAGTTTTGCCTTACACGTTTTTACGCTGTATTCAAATATTTACTTCAGTATTTTAAAATTAACAGAAAGTTTTATCCCAAATACAATATTTAGTTATGGATTTTTTTTATCGGACATCGTTTCCATTTGTTTCCGTTATCAATACTTTTAAAACGATTTTAAGAAATTCGTATATGTGTCCAATAACGAGATGTAGAAAAAGTTACAGCTATGTCTGCTCTGTGCTTTAATCAACTCTTATTACTTTCAGGACCCCAGCCTGCATGGCGTTAGGCAACGGAACCGAGTACCTCAGCTTTGATGTCAGTCTGATTGCAACTCCGGGCTCGCCAAACTTCTGCGGTGTCTTCTGGAACAACGTCGGTTTGAATTTTGATTTTGACTAAAATTTTAATCGTTCTGCTACACCTTTTAGCATCCGCTGATGTAACGTAATAATTACCTACTTATATCGCTAGTCAATTTTGTTCAATTAAATTTGAATTGGAAAATGTATTCAATTCCAAGATCAAAAGTTCATTTTAATGTAAAAAAAAATATATATATTAGACCTGAAACCATCTTCGTGACTAGTAGATAACAAATATTTTTCCAAAAGTAATGTTATAACGCCATAGATAACATGACTAAGTATAGTCGTAAATGGCATATTCGTATACGACTTATTCTTATTACTTATTTACATAAATCTGAAACTACTGGAATAGATAGGTATACTCGTATATATTGCCGCGCGCTTTTCAGCGATATTGGAAGCAGTCGGCCCTTCGAAGGGGCGGCCAGTAATATATCTACATAATGCTTTCGGTGCGTCGCGTCATATCTTTTGCAACGGGTTGGTGATTGTTATCGTTAACGATACTGACAATCAATAAAAACTGTAACGTGCTTTTATTTTATCCGTAAATGGAGTTTGAAAATGGAATGTGAACGAGACCTCCTCCAATTGCAGACTCACAAATGGGTACATGGTCGCGAATGCGTGAAAAATAGATGAGTTACCAGATAGGCTGATAATTAATTTTGTTTTACATAGTACAATAAACAGAATCTAACAAGTAGGTATATTCAGTCCTTATATTTGAGAAAGCCTAAACTATAACGAACCTTTTAACAAATTGTGTAACTTGTAAATTGTGTTACGTAATGTTACAGCGAACTGATGAACGGTCACTCCCGCTGGCGGTTCGCGTTCACCGAACACTGGAGCTGGCTGAAGACAAGTTCTACGTTATCACTTGTGGCAAAGCCGGTTTTAAAAATGCAAGGTAACAAACAAAGAGCTAGATAAACCAGAGCTGCATGATTAATATCAGATATATCATTTGAGGCTGAATTCCGTTCAATGACGACATTAATACGATCTAATTAAATAGAATGAATTTGATTAAACTACGACATTTAATCTAGTATGTACCAAAACGATTCCAAGTGTTATAAAATTTAGAAACGTTCAGAAAAAAGCAACATTCTAATTCTTATTCAGGCCTTTGACTGTAAATCGAGTTACGAGGTAATAGCTCGTGTAAAACATTTCCAGCCTTCGTAACAATACTTTATTGACAATTCGTGTTCTCGTTTCAGAAATGAGACGTCGCTCGTGTCCCTACGAATGTTAAACTCTGAAGGACGGAAGGTTTTGAATGCCGCTTTCGGTATGCCGTACACGCTACGGGCTGAGTTAAGCAAACCTGATGGTGACTAAAACATATTGTTTAAATACCTTTACTCTTTTTATTATATCCTGCTATTGCCTATTGTTATCTTGTAAATTAAAAAAATAATGTGAGACTGCTAACCAGTATGTGATCGATTGCCATAATTTTGAGATTGTCTTAAAAGTTGATATATATTATATATACTATAGGTAATATTTTCAAAATCTGAGTACTCAATCGTAATTGACGGATCGTAGTGTTCATTTACGTTGTAGTATTTCATGTTTTTTTCTGTGTTTTCAGGAGCTCATAGCATCAGACTGAGGGACTGTTTCGCATTTAACATGCGCAACTTTACTGTCAATCTATTAGATAGCAGGGGGTAAGTACTTATGTTGAAACATTATTACATATGATAGCTTCATTTGGGGTTTTCTATTCATTACTCTAATACCTGTACAGTGCCCATACTAAGTATAATTATACACTGGTACTAATATATGAATAAATTCAATACATAATTTGATTCTTATGAAGATTCCGGGCGGATCTCTTCATACTTCCTCAACTTCAATACCTACTTCTTTTTATTTGATCCATTTAGAAACAGTATAGTCATAATGTAAATGAGTGTGAATGATAAAATCTTTGTACTCGCAGATGTCCGCTTAAACAGCAATCAGTGGTAGTGAAGACAGACGCGGCAGCGGCGGAGCTGGCGATAGTGTCCATGTTCCGCTTCCCCGACTCCTCTCAAGTCAATTTCCAATGCGATATCGGTGTATGTAAAGGTAGGATTCGACTAAAACATATTTTTTAAAAATATTATTCTAGTTTATATCACCATCCTAATGTAATGTACCTGTCTCCAAAGCACTTCTAATACTCGTGTAAATTTAAACAGGATCTACATATATCCTGTAGCTAAACAAACTAGCGTATTATTTTAGGCCTATCAATATACCTACTACACCTAGATTATAAATATAAAAATATATGTTGGGGTTCGAAATGAAAAGATTTTACATTTGCACCATTTGACAAAACACTTTGGTAAGTTACGTTGTTAATAGCCAGCCACTACAGGGCGGAAACATCTTGTAGCTTTTTTTTCGTACCTTTTTTTAGTTTAGTTTAGTTGTACGT